>JAUMHR010000055.1:17434124-17448411 GCA_032361145.1 Enteromius fasciolatus
GTTTTGAGAACGCAGCAGACGTGGAGGACTATAATGTGATAAGAGCTCGCTCAAGTACTGAGGAGCTAAACCATTCAAACCATGCTGGTATCTTTGTTGCAGGTTAGATGAAGACGGAGACGCTCACACACAGACTCAAACAATGCCACAACAGAGACCACACTCCACAGACACTGGTAAGATGAAGAGGGAATTCCTTGGAACCATGGGAGACACAGATGAGGTTGGATAAGTATGCACCTTTGCACATCCTGTTCCATCCTAAGCCACCAAAACCAATCTTGAAGGAGTGAGAGGGTTCTGTTGGTGCTAGTATGTCCAGTGTCCAATGAGGTATGAGTAGTATGAATGCGTTCTGCCTGGGGTACAAAGCGGAGATGTGGTGGACAGTCCGGACAGAGCCTCGGGAGTTGGCTCGGAGGCGGCTGGGGGGTAACACATTGGACGGGGTTGACAAAGAGATTCTCGGGGATAATGGGTTCTGTGATTTCAGGGTTCACCTAAGAGGCATGGAGTTGGGACAGCGCATCGGCGCATACATTATTGGGTCCTGGTCAGTAGGTAATGGTGAATTTGAATCTGGTAAAGAAGAGTGCCCACCGGGCTTGTCGTGTATTTAACCGTTTGACTTCACATAAGTATTGTAAATTTTTGTGATCAGTAAGTACCTGGAATGGATGGACGGACCTCTCCAGCTAATGTCGCCACTCCTATAAGGACGGAGTTGAGGTGGGTTCCCCTGCTGCTGGGATAGCACGGCTCCTACGCCGGTGGTGAATGCATCTACTTCCACTACAAATGGTAACTGTGGATTGGGATGGATGAGAATGGGTGCAGTGGTGAAGGCCGTCTTGAGATCCAAGAAAGCATGGGCAGCTCCTGGAGGAGTAAATCAGAATATCATCTATGTAAATAATTAGAAATTGATGGAGGTAATCTCGGAAAATCTTGTGCATGAAGTTTTGGAATATGGAGGGTGTGTTTCCATATGGCATCACAAGATATTCGTAGTGGCTGGTTGGGGTAATAAAGGCAGTCTTCCACTCGTCCCTTCTGCGGATCCTTATGAGGTTATATGCACTCCTTAAGTCTAGCTTGGTGAGGATCTTGGCACTGCGTAACTTTTCCAGGGCAGCGGAGACGAGGTGAAGCGGAAACTTAAAGAGCACAGTTACCTGGTTAAGTACATGGTAGTCGATGCATCAAGTCCCCCGCTGCATCAAGTTTCTTCTTTGTCGCCAAAAAGGATGGTGGATTGCGTCCGTGCATTGCGTTGTCCCCAAAGGATGTAACCTTGATTAAGAGCTTCTTGAATATATCCCTCCATAGCTTTATTTTCAGGAATGGATAATGGATAAATTTTGCCGTGGGGCACTGGGGCAGCTGGGAGCAAATGTGGTGGCAGGTGGGCAGCTCTCTTCAATGTAAGTCAAACATAGGGTTAGATGAGTCTCAAATCTCAAATCTTTTTCAAACAGCCATAAGATCAGAAATCAGATCAGATGAAATATGTAATATCACACATTTCCTTAATGTGTTTATTTATATGTATATTTATATATATATATATATATATGTAATGTCAGTTTGTTTATTTTGATGGTACCGTTTAAACAGCAGTTGATAAGTAACTCATATACAGTATGACAACTAGCCTTAGAGTATTAGTGGTGTGTTTGCTAAATATAACACTATATTTTAATGGTTCCTAGTATATATTCCTGGTATGCTAGTATATAGCACACTTTGCAAGTATACAAACATTCTAAACAATAAACAAGGTCAAGATATGATATAGTCTACTATAAATGAAGTACATTTAATATAGTGTTCATTGATATAAATAATAAATAAAAAATACGTAAATATTATGATGTATGACTTGTTTTTATGATTATTCATGAGATGTTATAACACATTATAAGGTTTTTTTTTATAATGCATTATGCATTATAATCCCTTAAGAACATGTATTATAATTCTGTTAATATAAATCTATAACAAATAAAAAGTGTTACCGAACTGACTAATGCACAAGTGATTCATATCATAATGTTCACTGTATTTCAATAGATTCTATGTTAAATATATTAAAAAGTAAAAAATAAAAGACCTAGATGGCAATTTTTATTGTTGCATATATGTTTTGGTGAATAGCTCCTGATTCCCTTGAGGGAGGGGGTTGGTTCTGTCTATTGAAATGCTTGGGTCGAGTGACGCTAAAAGAATAGATGAGAACAGAGTTCAGGGAATTTTGGTAAGGAGGTCTTGTCCCACACAGCATCATGACAAGGAGGGAGGTTGATTTTAATACAAACTACATCTTACAACCACCCAATATTTAAAAACATGGACATTAAAAACATTAAAAAGATGGTTTGTAAACATCTGTATGAAATGTCTGTAAGAAAAGTATAAGCAATAAAGAGTTTTATATAATTAAACTTGAATTTATGTAAAAAGCAATACAAGCTTACAAGTGACTGAAATCTATTAAGAGAAAACGTAGAGATTGTACAGTGAATTTTGAAACACCACAACATTATCCATTGTCTTAAGACATAAGAGTATGACAATGGAACCACTGATTCACACAGTTTCCAGGGTTTCTTTTCTTTTCAACAAGTTCTGTATATACCAGTCTGGCAGAGTGTACCTACTGAGAACCTTTCATCAAAAATTCAAACAGTTAACTGTTAAGAGTTAACAGGGTTAAGACTCTGGAAAAAGAATCAAAATAGTAATTTATAATTTAGACATGAAGAAGAAACTGCATTACTAAATAGTAAATGTCATGGCATTATGTATTTAAAGTGGAAAACAGTTTTGAAAATGATTATTCTGTCTCTTGGCAAATTGAAATTATTCCTGAAATTGGTACCATGAAGCAAGTTCAGGCTTGGAAAAATCTTCAACATATGGTCAGCCCTTTCAAAAAACATAAACAAGCCATCTGGCATGCAGTGTGGGGGAATATAGAGATGCAAACAACATTCAACTCAGACTTTTTCATAGATAAGACACATTTCATTTCAATTTTACTATTTTCATAGTATTTATGAACATATATGTATATATATATATATATTTTCATAGTGCTGTATTTATTTCAAAACCTCAAAACTCACTGCTATGAGAAACATATCCAAAAAAATTGTTTGGCATAAACAACATCAACAAGATGACAAAGGCTGTAACCCATTATGACTCCTGATCATATCTGCCAGAAACACGGACAAAGAAGCTGTCTGAGTGAAAATGCAGAATTCAGATTCAAAATGTGGTAAAGCAGTCACACTTTATCTAAAGACTCAATAAACTCCTAGTTTGTTGCTTATTAATGATTGGGGCAGTTATTAAGTTTAAGTATAGGGTATGATTAGGGATGTAGAATATGATCATGTACAATAAATGCTTTATGTTAATAATAGGTATAAGCAACTAGTTAAAACTTTAAATTACATAAAAAAAATTATAATGTAAGTGGGCAAATTTATATTAAATGTGCACAATATATCTAGTCTTGGATTTAAAATAATATATTCAAATGTGCAAATGCACCATAATCCTTTTCCTTCTTAAATTTAACAATAAGGAACTATTTTATTTTCTAAGTAAATTGGAGGAACAGAGTGACAGCACAGTCCATGACGTCCAAACATTAAATAAATATTGGGCAGTATACATTTACATCTTTTAGATGTTCGCTTATTTTAGCAAGGTAACTTACAAAAACTGCACATTTCTTAAAATGCCAATTTCAAAACCAGAAAACGTTTAGATTGGCCTGTAAAAATGAAAATAAGGGAAAAATTGCATCGTATAGCCTGAAAGGTTCTGACCCATGTCAGGGCTTCTGAAGAATAAATACAGTACTGTGCAAAGGTCTTAGGCCACTAGTATTTTCATCAACAAAAATGGTTTTAAGCTGTTTATTTAAATCTTTTGTAGTAGCATGTCAGTTGGAAATATCAGCTGACATTTCCAAACATTATTTTTGTCAATTGTAATAATGCAGTGAGATTATTGTCTGCACAAAGAGTCTGACAGCAGCCAGTGCTCCACACAGAGATCTGATCTGAACAACATACAGTCTGTCTGGAATGACATAAAGTAACAGAACAAACTGAGACTAAATCCAGAAGAACTGTGGCAACCAAGATGCTTCAAAAAACCTACCTAAGACTTTTGCACAGTACTATATCTATTTGTTTTAAAATATACATCTGAATTGTTATATGGTCTAATGTCACTTTTTATAGAAAAAAAGTGTTATATGACTAGTTTGAACTTATTTATTTTTTGAGTTCTTATTAATTATGTGATATACTGTATAAAGGCTGACTCTGCCTAGGGCCAAGGTTGCTAACACACTATGTATCGCCTTATGGTTCAACTTTATTTTAATTGTCTCTAATACCTGTGTACTTACATAGTAACTAGATGTCTACAAAGAATGTAACCACATATATATGTAAGTACATATATCTGCAGCTGTTATATTTCCCTCACAATGGTAACAGTAAAATGTGAAACAGGATATTGGTAACAACAATGGTTTTCCAGTTCACTCAGTACTGGAATGTAACTGGAATAATATAACTACATTTTTTGTAACAACAATATGTATAAGAGTAATTGGAACAATTTGATCCAGGGGGCGTAGATGGGTGGGTTAAGGGGTGGAATGGGATAGAAAACGGGTAGGTTTAGGGATATGTAGAGTGAAAGGAGTTGGATCTCAATTTGGTTGGAGTTAGTGCACCACTTTAGCTAATACCAGTGTCCTTACATAGTAACTCCTCAGGAGCTGTCCACTTAATATAAAGTATAACATTCTAAACACCAAGCACAATTTAAATGTAAAAAGTACCATACTGGCAGCTGCTGTGTAATATCAGTGTAATTACATGTGCCATGTAACCAAAAAGTGCTGTTAGTCTTGTTACATTTGTACTTTAATTACCAAAACTGTTACACATCTGTGGGTTGTTACATGTGTGTACAGTAGTTACACAAACAATACAGTTGTGGACACTACAGTGTGTACTTACACTGTGGTTATATGTTACAAACACATCTAGTTATTATGTAAGTACATAGGTATTAGGGACACAATGAAAAAAGTGGGACCTAGAAGTTTGTATCAGTGCTCCGTGTGAACAGAGAAAAGATATTATCTAATCTAATGGCTTATTGGCAGGGGTTGTTTAGTAATACAATAGGCAAATGGCCATCCCAAAAGGAACAGTCAACAGCAGTCCAGATAAAAAGTGCCCTCATAAAATATATATCTGACATATCAACCTTACGACTTTTGCTAATGTAACTTGTCTACAAGATTCTGTCTTTAAGATAAGAACACCATGTTGGATGTTGCTAGAATTATCTGTTCTGTTAACCTATCAAAACCTGAAGACATTATGTCAGATGATTCCATATAAGTAGTAGTATTTCTGTATTCTATAGGTTAGTTTGTGACTGGCTCCTCTTATTAATTTACTACAGCCTTTAGAAGTGTGGATAACTGACTGACAGAATTAGCTCCGGGTCTTCACTGAGCATATTGGTCTGTGTATGGGGTTTAACTTTAATTACCAACAAATATGCATGCTAATAAGTTAATAAATAAAAGTGGTCGCTAATCTAGTATTACCAAATTAAAGGTTTGGACCACAGGGTCTGACCATTTATAAAAAAATAAAAACATGTCCCATCACCATTTATGTCGATAAAAGCATTTGAATTAAGTAAATAGCATTACCGAATAGTATTATATAGGCTGAAGTAAATTCATTTTTAATAATACTAATAATAATACACCATGTCATCCACTGATAATGGGACCCTTAGTGAATATTAGTAAATGCAAAAATATATTTTTTTATTGTGAGGGTGAAACTTACATTATGAAACAAATGTTTTTCTCCAATGCACGTTGGCCACAATTATTGGCACCCCTTGAAATTCTTATGAGCAAAATAAAAGTATTCCCATTCATATTTAATTTCTTTTGGCACACCAGTGTGACTAGGAACATAAATGTTTCCAGCCATGACTTCCTTGTTCCAGAGATTTATATATGTGAGGAACACAAAAGCCCAATTTCCCTTAATCATCCAACACAGTGACCAAAGAATATTGTTCTGATGTGGAAAGGAAAATAAAGGAAAGGAAAGAAAATAAAAGGTGTGACCCACACTTGGAATTCCACCTATCAATGTGCACACACACAGCAGTGAGTTGTGAAACACACACTGTGAACACACACCTGACAAGTCCGACTCTCTATCCATTAGGCATTAAGAAGCATAATATTCATCAAATATATACCGTTTCACTTATACAGTATAAATGCCTTCTTAAGCTTCTTATGCTCTTTACTTATAGTATGGAAAAATACAATGGAAGTCAATGGGGATCATCAGTTCAGCTGTTTGGTTACTCACATTCTTCAACAATGTCTTATGTTGTGTTTAACAGTTAAACAGAACTTCATAAGCCTACAAGTTTGGAACAACTTAAGGCTTAGTAAATGATAACAGAATTTAGATGTTTGGATGAAGCATCTCTTTAATGGCACTTTGGTATACCTAACTTAAGTTTACACTTTTTAAATTTTGCAGTTGACATGATGTCACCATACTTTTGGTGGGAAGCAATTCTGTCAAAAGGAGGAGAAAAGACAAAGTTTACTGGCCAACCCTATTATCTATTATCTGCGTTTGTCATGGATTTTCATTTTTTTGATGAAAACATTTAGTAACACAAAAGTAACAGCTAATTAGTCATTCAATAATAAGGTAAGTTAATAAAGCATCACACCATAATGTTATAGTAGGATAATCAACAGAAATATAGCAAATAATTGGTTAGGGATAATGGATAGGTAGGCTGTAGGCATGACCCAAAGATTGCGAGTTTGAGTCTCAGGGGCAGCAGGAATTGCAGGTGGGGGGAGTGAATGTCCAGCGCTCTTTCTACCATCAATTGACTAATATGAGATGCTTAAGCAAAGCACTGAACCCCCAAATGCCCTCTGGGCGCCGCAGCATAAATGGCGGCCCATTGCTCCAGCTTTGTGTTCATGGTGCGTGTATGTTCATGTCAGAACATGTGCATCCTGATAATTATGGAGGACATCCTCTAGGCCTAACAAAGGTAAAGACATGTTTATTATTCAAAAAGCCCATAAAATAATACTGCACATGTAAAGCAAGATACTTCTAAATAAAAACATATTTGGAAAAAAAAAATATTTTAACGCAGCAAGTTACAATACTAATAAAAACGAATTATTTATGCTATGCAGTATGTAGTAGAGCACAATCACAGACCACAAACCAAATCTAATAAGTAAGCATAATGTACCATTTAAAATCAGAAGTCAGTGTTGATTGAATAAGATCAGCGAACAGTTAGCCTATTGTTGCGGACAGTCTGACCGACACAGAATTGACAAATAAGAATATTGTGTTCAAATTTCAACCGTCATTAATAAAATTGCAAAGCTTTAACCGTCATTATTAACCTCCCCCACTCCAGTCTTTCGAGCAGGGTCTTGTGCATCTAGCTATATGGGCTCATCTTACTCGAATTTGCTCCTAGAAACCAACTTGTTCCCACGTACCGGAATGAGTTTAGACAAAAGGTCTCTGTGTGAGTGTACGCTATGAAGGCACAGATGGGGCACCCACGCTAAAATTCAAAAAGGAACAAAAAGAGTTGTAACTGAACGCATCTGAAGTGAAACATTGGCTGACACGCTCCCTAAATAAAGGACCCACGGGGGAACGGGACGCGTGCAAGGCAAGAACTTGCCAAAAGCGACAACGCACTCTGACGCTCTCTTGTGTTCAGTTTGTCATTCGCGCATAAAACAACACCGAATTTAAAAAGGCAGTGGCCTACACAACGGAAACTGCATATAGTTTCAAAAACGCATACATTTTAAATATGTGCCAGTTTTGTTTTCCCGGATTCTTCTTGCTTTAGATCGGGAAAGTTTATTTTGCACGTTCTGCATTGATTTACGTACTATTTCTGCATCTGTAATAATTTCAGCTACAAGACGCTTCTTAAACAACAGAATATAGTAATTTCTATTATTATATAATTAATTATGTTCAATAACATATGGACACGACGGTCACACGTCTGCGCGTAAATAACCCGTCCCTTTTGTTTGACTATTTGTAATTCAAAACCATTGACTTGGCGCATGCAGATGGGTCAACGACGCTAAAAAAGCTCTTAAAAACAACGAAAGACTAGGAACTAAAGGAAAGATGAGGGGCACAAGTTACAGCATCATTAATAGGGGGTTGGTAGTAGCCATCTGGAGACCTCTCCGTGACGCGTGCTGGACGCGTGGATCCCATGGGGCTCCGAGGACCTCTAGCTGAAGATTTTTGAAAATATGTCAGCGCTCAGACGTGCTTCTGTGTTTTAATGCAGTTAAACAAAAGTTCAACACAAAGTATAACATACAACAGACGTGCGTATGCGAGTTCGCGTCCC
This sequence comes from Enteromius fasciolatus, assembly GCA_032361145.1. Lineage (NCBI taxonomy): Eukaryota > Metazoa > Chordata > Actinopteri > Cypriniformes > Cyprinidae > Enteromius > Enteromius fasciolatus. The sequence goes on from JAUMHR010000055.1 coordinate 17,442,645, forward strand.
ATATGGCCATAATGTAAAACAAACAAATTCACGCGGATTCTATGGGTAAACACAAACGCTATACACTCAGACAGTGATTGTGGAATGCAGTGATCGCATATGGGTTTGCATGGCAGTTTGTCTGTCTGCTGGGGGACGCGTGCACTTAACCCCTCCCCATAAACGCCAGAGGTACAGGTGTAAACCCCACGTCATCTTAACAGAGAGAGAGAGAGAGAGAAACTATTGTTAATCACAATTTATAGACAGATGTTATGTTAAAACGGCGTGGCTTGGGAATCTGTCTGTTTAATTTAAATTATAAATGCTTATCCCGCCCTAAACTGGATCCCAATCCCGTGTCCGTTTGCGTCACCAGCAACCCTCTTCTTTTCATTAACACGCTTTCCTCTCAAGCATTTATTTGAAAGAATAAAGGAAAAGGATTGACGTTATGGTGTAACGTTAAATAATAGATGCAAATTGTTCCAACAGAGTTTTTAGACTTTTTAGACCCCTTTTGTTCTGTCTTCAGTAGTGAAAAGCAGATATGAAGAATGGCTATTAAAAATTAATTAATATGTTAAGTTTGGCCAAATTAATATATATATATATATATATATATATATTACATGTATATATTAGTGTTTCCTGTCAACATTTCTCTATACATCAGGGAGAAATGAGCAAAAATTAATATTTTGTAAACAAACCTATATGTTGGATTATAAAAATTAATTTAGAAAAGAGTAGGCTATAATTTATACACGCTACAGACGCGTCCTTTTGTGCTTTACTCTAAAGTTATTTGACCAGATGAGTTTCTGTGGCGTGGGGGCGTTCCTATGACGCGCCAGAGAGGAATATAAACCGTGCGCGGAACCTCAGTCCTGTACAGACGACCTAGACACACAGCAAGCTCAACATGACTCCTAACGCCACTGCTGTATCTGCTCTGACTTATGCGCCCCGATCTGTGGCCATGAGAAAAGAAGCAAACGAACTGAGAAGAACTTTAAAACCATTACTGGAAAAGAAACGACGAGCGCGCATTAACGAGAGCCTCAACCGATTAAAAGCGCTCATTCTTCCTCTCACAGGCAAAGATGTAAGTTCTTTTCATAGAACAATCACGTTGTTTTGGATAGTCTGTCAGAAGTACTCATGCGTTTTACGTTTGTTCTTACCGTTGCCTGATTTTCTTTTCAGAATTGCCGTTACTCTAAACTGGAGAAAGCTGATATTTTAGAGATGACCGTCAGATTCCTGATTGATATTCAGTCCTCTCCATGTAAAGGTCAGTATTCCTCGGATATATTTTCCCATTTATCTCATATTATGGTTCGTCTGATGTAAAATAGCTTCAAAGCAAACTAAATTGTATATATATGTATTTCTGTTTACAGATAGCGCCGATAGCTTTAAAGAGGGGTACACAGCGTGCCTCCAGCGCGTTTCAGCGCGCCTACCCCAAACCGGACTCGACGCAGAAACCTGCCATCGCATCAACGACTTCATTCAGCATTCAGTGATGCCCAAGACCCCAGCCTGCCAGAACTGCTGTGCACAGAGCTCCAAAGTGATGACACAAATTCAACAAAAACTCATGAATTTAAAATCTAACAGCTCAAGAATCGCAACCTCGGAAAAAAGCAATGCTGCGATTGCCAGTCGACCTCCGCCTGTGCCACTGATCACCGACGCCCAAGTCTGGAGGCCTTGGTAGATCTACCATACGATTGACTGCTGTTAGAATCTTTTAATGCAAACCCTTTAGACATGTATATAATTGCAAACTGTTTAGTCTCTTGTAATGTTTTTAATTTGATGAATAGTTGTCATCAAATCACTTATGAGTATTGTATACTTGGTTTTCCAGTCCAGTGTTTAGTAATGGAACAGACCCGTTCAAATCGTTTTGTTTTCATAAAGATCCTGCGCGTAACCTGTACATAACGTGGTTAGATTTATGCCCTCCTGCGGGTTAAATCGTCAGTGGCTCTTGAAAACGCCTAAGTAAAACCCAAAGGGTTGTTAATTGTAAGATATTTGCACTTCATACTTTAGTATTCTGGGTTGGTGCAGATGGTTAAACGTAAGCACTCTGTGTTGTTGTTCAGTGAAATCTCTATTTTAGGAGATGTGCTATGTATTTACCTGTTTATACATTTATGTGTTGTGCTACATTTATGTTGATACACTTATGTGCTGTTACTTTTTTCTAAAATAAAAGCTGTAGGCTACCCAGCTGGTTTCCTTGCATTATTCTCTATGAACAAAAGAAAATAACAGAACTAGTGGGCATATACACAATAGAGAAACGCAGACTTACTATCAAACATAACAATGACATGGATTTGGGCGCGCAAATGAAAACAGATGTGTGGTGGCGTGGTGATGCTCATAAGCGTAGATCTATAACCACAAGGTATGTAAATATATACGCTTACGAAAATTAAACATGGAATTTATTGTGGTAAAAGTGCGGTAATGTTTTTCTCCCTTTTTTCGTGTGATTACCAATTGTATAACCACAATTTAACTACAAATATCATGGTTAAATTATTGTTAAAGTAGCAAAACCATGGTTAATTTGTGGTTACAATGGTATAAGAAACCATGCTTTTTAGTAGGCATATATATCTACATTGGATGCAGCGTCAAGGTTGCAGAAAAAAAGCGTCTTTCAATTAAATGAATGCAAACATAATCATTGACAGCGTCCTCTTTAAAAACATTGCAGGAAAATCTGGTCTCTGCTGCCACCTTTCGGTGGATTAGTTACAGCGTGAACTGAACGAGTGAACCAATTTCAGCAATTTATTAACATGCTTGGTAAACCTAACGAATAACGTACAAACTAAAACGGATTTTGTTGTTGTTTTATTTTAAATTGAAAAAAAACCCAAAACGTTTCTTTGGTTTACAGACATACATTGAAGGGTAAGTTTTTGGCTGTTGTCATGTGTGTAACTTACTTCGCTTAATAAACGGAAATGAACTAACGTACACAGCTTATATGAATCGATAACTGATTCACGCCTGTGAACTTTCTCTTCAGCGCTCAAAAGCAGAATCGGAGTATGATTGTCACAACGTATTTTACCACAGTACTGGAAGTAAGTTAGTCTAGCCAATCGATTTGCCCTCCAAACCTGCAGCTCCGCCTGACTCGGTCTATTTCATTACGACACGCGGATCCGAGGTTAAAGACTAGCCTCGACGCAAGATTACGATGTCTGTTTCTATTGCACAAGCGACACCATCCATACAGATATGCAGGTAAGACTCTCCTATGCAGCGCTAACATTTTTAATGTCTCAATGCATTGATCTCCGATTACGTCCGATACAAAGCGGCCATTTAATCTGTTCCACAAATAGACTAAAATCCTTTCCGGACATCACTAACACGTTTCACAAAGAACGAAACACATTTTGTTCATTTGGCTTAAAATGAGGTCGGGATGCTGGTGCATTTTTTCACACCCGGTCACATCGTGTGTCGTATGTGATGACCTCAACAGTGATGCTGATGCAGAGCATTGACAGGAACGCAAGGTTATACAGGTCGTCAAGGGCAGAAATTATATTTTCAAGGCTTAAATAGCGTATATTAGATTCGAAAATGATAATATTTTAGAGAATTGAGAATATCCTGTAATAACGAGGTTAAAAAAGAGTAAGGGGGAATGAAACCAAAATGCTGCGCGATGTTTTCTTAGCATGAATAGCATCATTTGTTAATCGCTTTGTTTCAGGATTAACGTTAAACGTTAAAATAGCCTGGCTAGAGCAGAACGCTCAAGTCACTGCCCTCTTGTGCTTGTAAATGGCAAAGCCTGCATACGCGCCAATGACGCCATCAAGTTAACCACGTGCACATTTCGTGAGACTTTTGTCTGTGTTTGTTGTCGGTTTGTTTGCGTAAATCTACAGATCTAACTTACATGTTAAAAGCTTAGAATGGCGCTGATACAGAACCAGCTCTTCCACCATCTGTGGAAACAGAACTGGGTGGCCGGAATGCGGAATACTACATCGAGGTCTGTTCTTCGTCTGTTTTTGATGTGCTGGAAACATTCTGATGTCAAACAATCATTAATTGAGTTTATTCCAGTGACTGGAACGTGATTTACAAACGAAAATCCGCTGTTGTAATTTCTGCGATATAACTTCTGCTACTAATACCAGGCGACTGTGATTGGTCCATCCTGATCAGCGCTGAGAAAATAAAAAGGTATCACGTGACAACACAATTTTTGTGCTTCAGCATAGGTATGGTCAATAACAATGAGAGCCTTTAATAGTTATTTATAATTAGTACGTTTTACATAATACAGCTGTACAGAGATTTAGACTAGACTATTGTTTTTAATTTACCAACAAGTAGCTCTTTTAACGTTTTCTTTCTTGTTATCCGACAGTCAGTTCTGTTAAATCACTAGATCTACCACATCTCCTTTTCCATATGTTTATTTGTGGGAAGAAAGCCTTTAAAAATAACTTTTAAGAGTGCATTAGCATTCATGTATTATAAATATAATGGCCCCCTGTTTTGACCCCCAGTAATTAATAATAAATAATAATAAATAGTTGTTTTACTGCCACAATGGCAAGAACATGCTTCATTACGTTTTTTCGCCTCTCCCTTTAAAAAAAACATGCAATAAGTTTAGATTTAGCCATATGAGAACATTTCTGTTTTTCCTGACTTATACACAGAAATGAATATTTCATCATACACATACTGGTGCATTAACCCATGTTTTACGGCATTTCCCTCATATTGAGACATACTGATTTGACATGAATGTTCCTATAATTCAGTCAGTTTTGTTTTTTGTATAATGTTGATAGGAAAACACATATTCAACACTAAACAATATTACTATAGGCTTACAGTAGAAAATAAAACGTGTGTGGCATTTATTTTAACATTTTACATGGTCCTGTATTGCTTTTTCCCTTTTTATTCTCGACATCAAGTAGAGCCAGAGCACAGTGTAATGTAACCACACACATTTTATTCACATTCTATTGTTGCACAGATACCAAGTTTACTCAGAGGTAACCAAATTTACTTGGTTACTTGGCAGTCGGGGTGAATCACTTACGGGGCAAGATTCATTTTGTTGTTGCTTAACAAATTGGGTCACTTTGTTACCATCTTGTTGCAAAAAGGGCAATATGCTACACTTTTTTATTGAGACCTGTGTTTTGTTTCTGAGAAAGGTCAGATGTATTCGTCATTATCCTCATATTCTCAGGTAGGATTGTTGTTTAAATTCTTTTTTTTTTTGAAAGATACGATTTAAAGAATTAGTGATGAAACACCTTGAATCAAAATAATTTCTAATATTTTATACTTTATTCCTTTTGTAGCTATTTTAGTTAACTAAAGCAAAAACTGAATACAAAACACTTCTTGATGCAATGTGTTAAATAGTTAAAAGCACTTTAGAGAAGAATAATTCAATCTGATGCCCTGGTATTTTTCAAACATTTTATTCATTACGTTCAGGAGTCATTCCATAAGAATGGTTAAAATTGGACTTGGATATTTTAATTTTTTTTTACCAAAATGTAATATTTGTATGTATATCCCACATCATTAAGGATATATTTAACTGTCAGAAAAATGCATTTTCCCATCTCAGGCATTAGTTTTGTTTAATTATTGATCATATTTTCAAGATGTGGTGACTGTAATCAGGGACAGATTAACACTTTGTTGTACCCTGGGCAACAATCTTCAAGGGCCCCATCATCACCATAATATATAGAAT
>JAUMHR010000055.1:17466570-17493205 GCA_032361145.1 Enteromius fasciolatus
TTTTTGTTTTGATTTAATTTTATGTTATTTTGCTCTGATGCTGCACAGATAGACAAACAAAAGGTATGTATATATTTGTTTCTGAATAACTATGATGTTGACTGTTAAATAATGGAACATGAGGAATAAATGGTCTTTTTTGTGTGGCATCAGGAAAAAATGTATTCATTTATTGCTCAGTTAACAAGTTAGATCTTATGATTAAATTATGTGCATTGTTATTATGTTTTTCTCCTTTTTCACTTTTCTTTGTTAGAGCACTACACTGTTGCGTTTAGCCAGTCAAGTCTGATCCACCTCATCGGCCCATCCGACTGCACTCTGCATGGCTTTGTACATGGAGGTAATAATTTAGATTTTTTGCAATGATTTTTAAGTTCAGATTCATGTTCAGGTTTTTTTATAACATTTGCTTAATACTGTTCAGATGGTCTGATAGAATGTTTTAGATTGAGGCTCTTACGTCTGTGTATTTCCATCTTATTGTAAACGCATTTAGCTCACTTTCATCAGAAATTAGCTGCATGTTTACACATTTGACAATGTTATCATTCCCTGAAGCACACTAACCAAGTTAGACATCAAACCAGTATTGAATATATGGTCACACCCAGTGCTGGGTAAGTTACTTTCAAAACTTAATTAATTGCTAATTACATCATCAATATTGTATTTAAATTACCTTACTAATTAATCAGTTTAAAAAGTAATATAGTTACTCAATAAGTAACTTAATTATTCAAATCACTAATTAGGCTACATAAAATCATATAACCTTAAAGTTTTATTAAATTAAACTCTTTGTTCTTTCAATGTGAGTCAAACAATATTTACATGCGTTAGTGTCATACGGATTACATAATCAGATAATATTAATTTTTAAATTTGTTCATTTAAAGTACACTTTAAGCCTTTTATAGACATATTTCTTATGTCTCTGTGTCAAGTATTTACTGAGTTTGTGATGTGTAGAAAGTTGCTTACGGAGAACTGTTGCAGAAAACGCACCCTTTTTTGTTTTGTTTTTACAAAAACATAGTGTTTTGTTCTTATTGTCAGTGTAGACAAATAAAAATAGGCCCTTTTTAGATTAGATTGATTTTAGTCCTGTATGGTTCTTGAAGTGAATGCACCAGCATGAAAGATGCTGCATTCAATTTTAATCTTCAGACTACAAATTTAGATTTCAAATTTAATATTATTATATTACAATTCATATTATTATTTGCAGTATGTAACACAAGTACTTTATAAGTAGCTGTAATTAAATTACGTTTAAAACAATTAAAAAAAAAATCTGTTATTTTACTTTTTAATCAGAGGAGTAGAAGTTTCATCAGGTTAAAGCTTATCTGCTTGATCTAAAACTAGTGTGTGTTTGAAAATGTAAATACTATTTTCTTATGAAGCATATTTTAATAATCTGTTTTATTTACAACTTAATGAAAGCCTTTTTTTATAATGCAAAGATGAAGTGTGAAACATTATTAATGATCAATTAACTATTCAACTGTTTAGTTTTCCTAGTCGGGTAACACAGGGTTAGTTCACCTCCTCAGTCTGTTCACTCATGAACACAAGAAAATCACACGTGTGGTCACAAAAAAATGAATTCACTGGCTGAGGGAACTTCTTAATGCTGAGTCATATAAAATAGTAATTTAAAAAGCACAAAATGTTCATGAGCAACCCATCACTAAGGCTCAGTCAGACTGTTCTAGTCTAGGCAGTCATACACAGTAAAATTATATCTGCTCTAAAGGTATTCTTAGCCTCTAACTCAATCACTGGTAAGTGAAAGCAATTTATTAGCTAATGACTTACAGACAGACATTATTTGCTGCCTTGCGCAGAATTTAGTTGCACTGACTTGCAATGTAGAGGGTTGGCTGTATCTACCACAGCCCCATTTATACATGCATGACAAGTAGTCGACTCACTGACCTGAATGAGTTACATAAACACAAGAACATGAGCAGAACAGTCAGTGTAGAAAGCGAAACAGGGAACACTATACCTTGTCAGTTATTCATATAATCACTTGCTTGAATGCTGTTTTTCTGTACTGCTGCATTTAGGCCAAAGAATGTCTGGTGATCATTCAAATTCATGTCACATTTACATTTGATGTTTAATGGATAATATTTACACTATTTACAAGTAACCAATACCATCTTTAAAATAATAGAATTTATTTTGTAAAGTTACATAAAATGTAATTTTTATTATCTATAGTAATGCAGAAAAATTCACAGTGCTTTAACCAAACTAAGTGCTCACATAAAACATAGATCAATAAGTTTATTTGATTTGGATGGGATTGAAAGTATTGATTGAAATTAGTTTGAAATTAGTCTTTTTCTGGCAATTTTACTTATTGAGGTTGATTTGTGGACCAGAAAGGCATTGCTGTATTTTCAGGATAATCAGTTTTAGTGCTATAAAGACTATATTGACTCTTGCTTGTATCTAGGAGGTCCCTGTCAAATTGATGCTTTTAGGTTTAATGAGAACACAATAATATCCAAGGAGGCAAAAGGGACACTTTCTTCCTCTGAAATTTGATTTGCTGATGTAGCTTGTTAGATATTGTTATTTTAGATGTGCTTTACTATTTTTATGAAATATTTTATATTCCATAATACTTTTTCTTTTTTATCACTGATTTTTTTCTTGATCTTACTTTCTTGCATCCTTGGAGAGAACACCTTTGCTAGTAAACATCATACGGTCTTGGGGGTGATCCAGTATAAAAAATCCCATCACACCCTAGCATCTGCACAGCAATTCACTAGAACACATTCTAATAGCAACTGTACAGCAGCCACCTACAACTCCTTTTTATTGAATTGAGGCGGAAAAAAAATACAAAGAGCTGTATCCATCATATATGCCCTTTGATTGATTTCAAAGTGCAGTTTTTTTTAAGCTTTCATGCAAAAAGTCATTAAAAATACTTTTTTCAAAGAAACTTATGCACAGAATCATAAAGAGAAACCGACTTAGAAATTCCAATTCATTTAGTTTGTTCAAGTTTATGTAGCACTATATATAATTAACATAGTTTCAAGAAAATAATAGTTGCAAACTTCTTTGAGACGAAGTCAAAATATGCTCTTAAAACAAATATTTATAAAAGGTATCATTATTTTATACTACTAATACTAATATACATAGCCTATATTAGGAATGCACGGTATCGGGCCCGATACTGAGCTCATGTGTTTGTGCTCGTAAAAATGCCCCTGTAACGCCGACAACAGAATGTCAGACAGCAGAATGAAGGTATTAGAGATTAAGTATGTCTACGAAGCAGATATATACAATGAATAATGTTAGACATTCGGTATTTTTGCCTGCATAGCGGATGTGTGTGCTGATAAGCAAAGCACTCTGCGTGGATTGAGCGCGCGGCAGCGCAGAGACACTATCTCATCAAGTGAATATACCTTTCTCATACCTTTCTTAGACCTTTCTCTTAGCACGCATCATTTGGATTACAACTAAATCGTAAATATAAAAAAAAAATTACATGGCCATTCGCTATAAACATCATTTATTTCCAACCTTAAGCATACATGACTTTCTGATGAAAGTTAATCTAGCAGCTTGTGTGAAATGCTGTCTGTAATGTACTTGTCCCTCTCATTCTGCATCAGTGCAAATACGTGTGTGCGTTGCACATTTTGCTTGCTTGCATTATGAGTGTTTTTGCATTATATTAGGCTAATGGCTTTCAAATATAAACGGCAGCATGTTTCATAAAAATACAAAAAAAAAATAAAACGTGACTTCTATTTCTGAAAATGTCACAGTTAGGAGATTTAAACAAATGGTTCCCTGCATTATTACAACAAAACACATAGACGCAAGGACAGTGAATGTAACAAAAACATGTAAAATATATTTTTATTGGCTTAATTTAGTGTAAAAAATAACCAAAGGATATATACAGTCAAACCAAAAATACAAAAAAGAAAAAATACACAGACAGATAGACAGATAAACAGATAGATAGGTAGATGGAGGATATTTCAGAAGAGGAGCATAGACATATATTACATGTTTTTTCTTCTTGATTCACTTGGTTTAAAGTTCATTGATTTGATGATGACACCAAAGACAAAATACATAGATAAAGTCTATTTCATTCATATTTTGAATGACCCTTCTTTCTCCCCAAATGTGTGCTGTAATTAGATCTAACACATTCAGAGAGGATTTCTTGAATATTTGGTATAGTTAGCAAAAAACACGCAAAGAATTTCAGCCACCCTTCATTTAGTCTTAAAACTCCAGTTGTTTTTCTTTTCTGTACTAGGCTTGTAGCATCTCAAACCTCGACACATCCTTAAAGTGGCTGTGTGTGTGTGTGTGCACCAGTAGAAAAACATCAAGGAAAATTAATGGCTCAATTACACCAACCTATTATTCTGCTAACTAGGGACGTTGAAAACAGTGAAAAAACCTCCTGGCTGTATCCAACAGCAAATGTTTATTCTTATTATCTCTCGCAATCATCTTTCCCCCACTGTTTCTGGCTATTGATGTTCTTGAGGATGGAATGATGGTTGCTGAAATTGATCTAATTTATTTGCCCTTGCTGAATACAGAAGATTGGTTCAAGACAAATTGAGCCATACTGAGGTAATTCTGTTAATGGTTAGTTGAAAAGGACAGGAGAGGTGACTCCAGGGGCGGCAGTTTAATTTTTATGTAAGATGATAAAGTGAGATAATAAAGTGAGAGTTGAATGAAGGTCAGGGAATAAGCAAGTGAAACCTATCTCAGGGTGTAAATGTGTTTAAATGTTCATTGCTTGTTAACAGTGCCATTAAATTTATAATGATTTAGTGTAGGATGGGCTCTTGTGTCACTCAGTACACTTAGCTATAAAGTCTTCTTAAAGGAAGCACATGTAATTTTTCAGTGATAAGATATACAGTAGTGTTAAGGACAACCTGTCCTCCAACCAATAATCCCGTATAGGTTGTTTGTCCAAATCCCTAAAATACAACCCATCAGAGCTTATACTACAGTTGTTGGGCCCCTATCGGCAACAGAACATTGTAATTATAATTTTTTGTTCTCTTTTATCTGCATCGTATTTCGGGTTTTATGTAGCTCAGCTGGTAGCGTGTTGCGTTATACGATGATATGTAATTATGTGACAATGCGATCAAGGTGCTCATAAAATGTACATGCAGTATAAATTATGATTTTTGCATTATTTTTTTAAGGGGTAGGTTTAGGAGTGGTTTAGGTCTGGTCATTTGTATTAACTATCTAGTAAATGTACAAATTGACATGAGATCGGTGTAAAAAGTCTGCACATTGCGTTTAAAGGGGTCATCCGGTGCTACAGTACATGCACTTTTACAAGCCGTTTGGATTTGGAATGTGTTTTGGGAGTGTGTGTACACTGTCACGAATGAGGATGTGAAGCGTGCAAATTAAAGTGCAGAGTGTTTATTGATCGATAGGGCATATACAAACAGGCTGGGTAATCACCGGCAACCAACACTGGCAGAGGCAAAACAAGATAATGGTCAGAGTCCGTGCGTGGGTCAAAACAACAAGTAATCAGAATCCAAAGGGAAAAGCAAAGGCAATAATCCAAACGTGAACAAGGGTCAGCAACGGTAAATCCAACAGAGTAACAAGAACCAAGAACACGGGTGAAAACGCAAGACAGATCGACAGTGCAATGGACCGTGGCAACACACAAACACTTCCGGGTTTTATACATGTGAAACTAGGTCAATGGGTGGAGCAAACAATGAAACACCATGACAACTGACAAGCGGGGCTGAGACATGAGTTCATGGCAATGAGTGCATCAAAACACAAAATATAGAGAGTTCGCTGAGTGCTGGAGTGCCATCCCCTGAGCTGGGCTGGCACATGCAGCTGATCGTTACATAGGCCCCAGACGCCCCAAACTTAGGAGCCGGCGGAGATATCCACTTGGGCGGAGCAGACGACGGTGACGCCCTCCAGGGTGGTGCAGATGACGGGGAAACCCACCTGTGCCATTCAGACGGCTCAAGTGCCCTCCAGGGTGGAGTAGACGACTGTAATACCTTCCGGGGCTGACCAGACCATAACCATGCCCTCCAGGGCCGACCAGACAGTTCGAGTGCCCTCCAGGGTGGAGCAGACGACTGTAACATCCTCCAGGGCCGACCAGACCATGACCATGCCCTCCAGAGCCGACCAGACAGTTCGAGTGCCCTCCAGGGCAGAGCAGACAACTGTAACACCCTCCGGGGCTGACCAGACAGCGATCTTGCCCTCCTGGGCCGAGCAGACAGCGAAACCATCCTCCAGGGTGTAGCAGATGACAGGACAGCCCACCTGGGCTGAACAGACAATGAAAGCGCCCTCTGAGACCGAACAGGCTGTGCTAGCGCCCTTCTTGGCTGACCAGAAGGTGATAGCGCCCTCAGAGACCAAACAGCCAGTAACCACACCCTCTTGTACCCTCCAGACCGTGACCCAGAGATCTCCACGGGTTGAGCCACCACAAATGGTGCCTCCCGAGACTCTACGGCAGAAGCCGACATCTCAGGGGGTTGTGCAGCCATTAGCGGACCCGATGGAGTATCTGGGGCACACACAGGAGACTGAATAGATTTAGCTAATGCCCTTCTAGGCCGACTGGATAGTGAATGCGCCCTCTTAAACCAACCAGACAATGACTCTTGAGCTGATCAGACTGACATTTTGCCCTCACACAGACACAGAACGCTCCCTCAGAGACTGAACAGGCTGTGTTAGCTTCTCTTTGAATCCTCCAGACCGTGACTAAGCCACCTCCACGGGTTGAGCAGCCACGAATAGGGGCTCTGGAGATTCTACGGGAAACACCGACATCTCCAGAGATTGTGCAGCCATAAGTGGACCCAATGGAGTATTCGAGCCACCCACAGGCTCCGGATGTTCTGGCCCTGGGACTTCACAGTCCGTATGGAGCTTGGGTGGTTTGGGTACCACAACCGGTTCTGGCGCTTCAGATGATACCAAGCCTGGCTCACCTACAGGCTCGGGTGGATCCGGCCACTAAGGATCGGGATCACAGACGGGGTCTGGCAGATCCGGCCACACAGGATCGGGATCACAGACTGGGACTGGCAGATCCGGCCACACGAAACCCAAATCGCAAACCGACATCACTGGACATGGCTCCTCGTACCGTGAAACGGGAGTAGGACCCGTTATTTGCGGGTTAGAGACCGCAGGGTCTGATGACAGCTCACCTGCCTGCATCACCAGAACCGACTGGGTGTTGAACCGCTCTCCTGATTTTAATGGTTTAGGCTCAAATGGCTGGCGTCCGTTCTGATACAGTGAGCGCAGATATGCCTCTGGTGCCTGTTTATAATCCTGCCTGCGAGGCGAAGAAAAGTCTTTTTCCTCATGTCTTACGAAACACTCGCTGAATTCGGGGTGACGGTCCATTCTGTCACGAATGAGGACGCGAAGAGTGCAATTTCAAGTGCAGAGTGTTTATTGATCGATGGGGCATATACAAACAGGCTGGGTCATCACCGGCAACCAACACTGGCAGAGGAAAAACAAGAGAATGGTCAGAGTCCGTGCGTGGGTCAAAACAATCAGAGTCATCAGAGTCCAAAGGGAAAAGCAAAGTCAATAATCCGTTGCTTATCCAAAGGGTCAGCAACGGTAGATCCAACAGAGTCACAAGAACTAGGTGAAACTAGGTCAATGGGTGGAGCAAACAATGAAACACCATGACAACTGACAAGCGGGCGGAGACATGAGTTCATGGCAATGAGTGCATCAAAACACAAAATATAGAGAGTTCGCTGAGTGCTGGAGTGCCATCCCCTGAGCTGGGCTGGCACATCCAGCTGATCGTTACATACACAACCACCCTACAACGATAAAGATCCACCAGTAGTTTTGTTTTAATGTAGTAAAAATAAGTTGCCCCTTCTGAAATTAAGCCATTCTCAAATGCATGTCAGTGTGGCGTCACACAGACAGAGGCCACTCCCACAATAGTTGATTGACAGCAGCGTGTCACACTGACTGGTGTCTTACCTCAGACCCGCCCAAAGTGAGCCATCATCAGACCGAGATGCAGAGAAAAGCAAGACTCCTAAGCGATTGAGGTGTTTTGTTGTTGAATGTATTAATGAGCATAGCAGTAGTGATTTACCCCCAATGTCTGAGTGACTGAAGACACAGAAGATTATATTTACGTTTGGTTCTGAAGGAAAACGTGCTCTTGATAAACCGAAATACTTTTATGTTCACGCAAATCATTCATGATCCAGCCTCACCTACAGAAGCAGTGAGTATAATGTCTTTTAATGAATCTTTGCAAATCATCTTTCCCAATAATGTGCTACTTAGCAAGTTTCACTATGAATACGGCTAAAACAAGATTCTCTGACAGTGGCTAGGAAAAGAGGGGCGGGGTCAGATTTAAAGGGAAAGTACACGGAACAGAGTGATTTCTAAAGAGCTGTTTTTGACAGGGTAAAATTAGCGTTTTTTACACTATCTTTGAGAAAGTTTAAAATAAACTATATTACAAACTTTCCATTAAGACCCTAAAGAATCATATAAGCTAGTGGAAAATTGGCCCTGTACGACTCCTTTAAATAAACACACATTTTGATTGGTAATGACAGTCATATATCGTCATATACAATCATATAATGACGACAGATGCAACACAACACTGTCATTATTTTTACGACCGCTAAAGGGTGCTTAACTTTAAAATGTAAAAATAGGTCATAATAAGGTGCTTGCACAAACGACCTATAGGGTTATTTTTTGTTGGAGGACAGGCTCGTAAAGGAATACTCCAACCCAAAGTTAACATTTTGTCCCCCCATCTTTATATATTTCAGTCGGTCCTATGAGCAGAGCAGGGAACGAGAAAATAAAATAACACATTTCACCCCAAGCTTTCTTTTCACAGCTGTGTCTGTATGCAAGGACGTTTGGCTTACACACATGCACACACACTCGCTCTCTGCCTTCACCGTCTGTTTCCACGTCTGCTTTTCCCCACTGCGCATGATGAAAGCAGACCGAAGCTACTGAATATCCTGAATGGATTTCTAAAGGATCAGAGACAGGCTGTTTGTCAGAGGGAAGAGGGAGGTCCTTGGGTTTGCGCCTGACCCATGGCAACCTCTGATGAACGACACAAAGCAATATGACAGCTGTGATTTCCTTCTTTTATATGGAACTGTCTTTTCCCCTCCATCTCATTTTCTTCTTTATAGTATTTATCTCATTCATAACTTGTCTGGCATTCACATTAATCATTATACTTTGTTTCAAAAAGCATTTTCCCCTCTTTCCCGTGCTATTAAAAAGTTATAGTTCATTTTGAAAATGAAAAGACAATTCATTTTGCTCCAGTATGTTAATAAAAGACATGCCAATAAGCAACAATAGTGGGAATTGGTCTATATACTAAAATGTTAATTAAAAATGGCACCTGTATGGCTTTGGAACAACATTAAGGTGAAAAAATTATGACAGATTTGTTATTGTGGGTGAGCTGTTCCTGTAACAGAAAAGAGTTGACGTTGATTCAAATAAAACTTTTGAATTAAAAGGTAAGATAGTGAGAAAAATTCAGAGCTCATATGACTTTAATATATGACGGGTTGCTATTAATAGCTGTCATGTGTAGGCATTGAGTGTGGGATCATGTTTTCTCATCTTTATAGGTTTGGTAGACTCTGAATCTGTCATCCTACATGGCCACAGTACGCGTCTCACTGAGACAGAGTTGTCAGCGCTTTACAGTCACATTTTATATGTAACTGGTTTGCCTGACCAAAAGAAACGTTTGGGAACGCTTGTTCTGAATGATGGAAAGACTGAATATTTTATTTAGTGTATTTGTAGACTTTTGCAATTTTTAACTTATAGAGTTTATTTAATGATTTAAAGCACAAATAAAGTGAAATTGGAATGAACTCATGAAGCACAGCTAATTAATAAGCATTATGTATATATATATATATATATATATATATATATATACATAAGAGTTGAAGTTGTGGTCTATTGACTATTTAGGATCTGCGTTCGCATGGGAAGACCATATGAGATCATAGAAAAATACAGACTGAGAGAGCTGCCAGCTGAGTTGTGGGAGCCTGAGCGATGTGTCTTTTGGGAGAGTGTGTAGTTAGGGACGAGGGAGTATGTGTGTTAATGGACGGAGATGAAGTGTGTGCGCTTGAGGAGAGGAGGCATCGATAAAACTAACAGATGGGTGCATGAATGCATCTGGATTTCCTCCAGCAGAGCTCCAGCAGGAATGATTATAGAGTGCAGACAGGTTACATCCATCACAGATCAAGTGTGAGTGTGTTTATATCAGTGTGTTACTCAGAAAGAAAGGCTGTGTGCCAATATGGCACTGTTGTATCTGTAGTAAGGCAGTGGGAGTTTTGTGTGAGTAAACCCAGCTGAGTCTTTACCAGATATTAAACTACTAAATATATTAAATGAATATTCTGGGTTAAATACAGCTGTGGACAGCATTGCGTGAATGGAAAATGTCATGCGCTTAAGTTTAGTGAACAAGCATGCAGCGCTGTGAATTAATGTTTAAAATATGAAACGTGTTTGCAAGTCCACAAACATTACAAAACTGATACAAATAAAAGATTCTTTTAAAATTGCTGTCATCCACCCAGTAAACTTTACAACTAAAATAACACACATCTATTTGATATGTATAAGTTTCACATCATAAGCTTAAACCTCTGGTCTTCTGTTGTATATGCAGTGGGTACGGAAAGTATTCAGACCCCCTTAAATTTTTCACTCTTTGTTATATTGCAGCTATTACTAAAATCATTCAAGTTAATTTTTTTTCTCATTAATGTACACACAGCACACAATATTGACAAAAAAACACAGAATTGTTGAATTTTTTGGAGATTTAGTAAAAAAAAAGAAAAACTGAAATATCACATGGTCCTAAGTATTCATATACTGTGACACATATATTTATGGGAAAAAGTTGTATTTAATAGTTAACAAGTGTTACCTATTCAAAAGTGTTACCATTAAGGGTTACTGAAATGAATAATCAAAATAAATTATGACTGTCTCCAATTTAATGGAGTAATATTTTTTAGATAAGAGTTTTTGCAGTATTACAGGAGGTATTCAGCATCCACATGAATCGCTATGACTCACAAAATATTTAAATTAAGTTGCTGTGCTAACTAGTAGCTGGAAATACTCACTGTGTACAGGAAATGTTTTTCTCTTTTAACCATGTGCGAAAATATCCCACAACCTGTTTCCATGGTAACACTTTATTACAAAGCCATTATTTATTTATTTTATTTTACCATTATGATTAAAAGAAAAAGAGAGTACTGTACTTTGAAGTAAAGAGAATTGTTGATTTTGCAGTTGGTACAGTTGTTTTTGTAAGTAGACCTAAAACAGTTTGAAATGTAGTGGAGAGAAAGACAAAAGCAGATCATCTAGAATACAAAACTGAGGAGGAATATTTCACCATCTACCATGGTGGCTTCAGGCTCAGCCTGTTCAGAGGAAAAATTTGGGATAATCGTCACAAGGAATCTAATCATTGAAGCACTTGCTAGAAGCAAAGGCTCCTCTGGGATTGACTTTCTAATTGCTGTTTTTCCATTGAGCGCCTCGTTTTCCTTCTCAGAGCTGGAGCCCAAGAAATTTACATCATTCTTTGACTGCACAGTTAAAGCACACTTATGTTTGCTTGCCATTGTGGGGTGACCCATACCCTCTCCCCAGAACCATTGCACTATTTAATTTTGCACATTTCATATTGCACATAATCATTGCACTACAGTGTACATACCCACTTGTAAATGTACATATCCATTGCACGTTCCATTTGTAAATTTCTGATTATACATTTTTATACATATGTCAGTCCCTGATATAGTAAATAACAACCTGTAAATAATGTTCATATCGACTGCATATTCATAATTACTATAGCAGCCTGTACATTGTTCATCTACTTGTAATTTCAGATTATAGTTAATTCAAACTGTGTATTATGTTCATATTACTGTACATCCATCTGTAATTATTACCCAGTTTCTTCTTGTACATATATTCTATAAGCGCACTTATAACTTATACCTATATCCGGCACTTGCTGCTTATTGCACTACTGGTTAGACCTAAACTGCATTTCGTTGCCTTGTACTTGTGCAAACATCTTTCTGATTGAGAATGGTGCACTCTTGCTGATGTTGAACCATTGTCAAGTTTCTTTGTTTAGAAATAAAAAGCAGAAAACTACATAATTAGTAGTTAGGATATAAATATAAGATAATACGATTTTTTAGTTTTTTTAGTATAGACCGGGGTTCCTCAAATCTTACCCTGGAGGTCCGATTCACTGCAGAGTTTTGATCTAACCCTAATCAAACGCACCTGAACATGCTAATCAGTGTCTTAAGGATCATTAGAAAACATAGGTACAGTAGGTGAGTTTTATCAGGGTTGGAGCTCTGCAGTGCATCGGACCTCCAGGGTAAGATTTGAGGAACCTTGGTATAGACAGTTAATATTGTGTTGCTTATTCATTTATCAAATGTTCTATTTTCCTGTTCAGTCCATATTTTAGTCATTTAAAATGTTTTAAATTTATTATTAATTATAAATGTATATAGTAATTTTGAAGGCAGCAAGATACATTTTTAAGAAGCCACATTATTAAATGCACGTATATTTTTCTAAAGGAGGCGGTAGATTGTGACGGTCGTTATGGAAATGTGATATCAGTAAATCAGTAGATCACCCAAATTTCACTCTAATGCTAATTTGCCCTAAAACTGGCCTTATTTAATTACTGATAATATTAATAAACTGCAGTGTTCTCTTTATTTGTGTATTTAGTGTACAGTAGCGTGTTGTGTTGGCACTAATTGTCCAATGTAAAATCTGTTGCAAAACCAGTTGTTCATAAATTCTGAAATACTCAATTTCAGTCTGAAGACAGACATATTTGATATTTTCTGTATTATTGACTATGCCACCAGACTTAGATGCATTTGTCTAATGCAAATCAGTCGATAGAAATCATTCTGACAATTATGGGGGCATATAAATAACTCCAGGATAAAAGAAAAGCAGGTTTCAAATGTCGCTTCCATAATTTAACTGCAGTGGCGAAAACTCTCTGCCCATCATGAGTGAGTCAGCTTGACATTCATTCCACCTTACCAAAGGCAGATGGAGACGAATAGAGAGAGCGTTCATGAATTTAAATAACTGTAATGCGCAGTTCCACTGTTCTTAGTACAGAGTTATTATCCTTACAACACTGAAAAAAAATAAATTCTCATATTTATGTTTTTTTTTTTTATTTATATTAATTCCTGATTTTTTTTTTTTTTTGCTTTTCTTGGAATTATTTTTGCCTGGTGTACTGGACTGTATGAAAACAACAGAGCTGAGCAAAGCTATTAACTTTTGAAAAACACAAACACTTTGTCATGGTAAGCACTGAAGAGACACGGAGGAAGAGTCAAAGTGAGGTTTATTACAAGGAGTGAGGGGAAATGGGGCAAACAGTAAACACAGGAGGGTCGGAAGGATTCAGAAGGCCACAGTGGAGCCGGAGCGAGAGAGGACCGAGGTGGAGCCGAAGAGAAAGGAGGCTCCTGACAGGGCCAGAGGGAAGTTAGTGATGAGTGGAGTCCCGAGGTGACGATGGAGCCTGGTGGAGCTGGTGAACTGATGGGCCATGGTGGAAAGGAGGAACACTCTGACCACAGTGACGCTGGAGGATGGCAGTCCTGCGTGGGCCCCATAATGATGGTGAGCTGAGGGCAAGCAGCAGGGCTGCCAGACGACATGGGGGGAGGAGGCATACCATGAACACTTTCCCATGAGGCTCCGGGAGAGGAGGCATCATTTTAAAATAATGGCGTAAAGTGGAGACGCGGCTCATTTTAAGTGTAAGCACTTCAGGAAGAAAACGTTATTTATTGTGATTAAATTACACTTGTTTAAAACAATCTAAATAAACGGATGACTTATTGAAAGTTTAAATTGTCGCACTGTTGTGACGACGGGTGACACGTGACAACATCAATATGGCAGATGTAGTGTGTCCAAGTTCCATTCATACTACCAACATTCACACTATATAGAAAGTTGGGTAGTACGTTCGGTTTTAAATGTAGTACCTACTTAAGCAGTATGCGATTTCGGACACAGCATGAGACTCCCTGACACACTTACTGTATGACACAAGTTTATTCTTTGCAGTTATAATCCTATATATTTGTTTGCATACAATGGACTACACACCTGTTAAAGGGTTAGTTCACACAAAAATACAAATATTGTCATTAATTACTCACCCTCATGTCGTTCCAAACACATAAGACCTCCATTCATCTTTGGAACACAAATTAAGATATTTTTGATTATATCAGGGAGCCATCTGACCCTCCATAGACAGCAATACAGCTGAAGTGATTCTAGATCCAGAAATATTGGCAAAACATTCCATGTGACATGGAATGACTCTACCTCACTTTTGCAATGCTACAAGAATACTTTTTTGCGCAAATATAACAAAAATAACATAATTACGTCTTTCACCATGCTCAATGCACTGTATATGCAAGCTTTAATGTATCTGATGCAATCAGCCTTGTTTACATCTGAAAGTATGCACATGTGTGTAATCTGTGACTGTTCACGCCTAGAAGAACGTGTATGCTTATGCAGTAATGTTCTCTAAAATGGCAGAAGATGTAAGTCATAGGAGAAGAATGATTGAGTATGTCATATTTGTTTTCTTTGTGCAAAAAAATATTCTCCTATCATCGCAAGTTAAACCACTGATGTTTTTACCACGTTTCTGGACCTGAACTCATTTCAGTTGTATTGCTGTCTATGGAGGGTCGGATGACTCTCTGATCTCATTAAAAATATCTTAATTTGTGTTCTGAAGATGAACAAAGGTCTTACGGGTTTGGAACGACACAAGGGTGAATAATTAATAACAGAAAATGACCCCAATTTTTGGGGGGAACTAACCTTTTAAAACTGCACCTTTTTAAGATTTAAAACGCATCAAAGGAAATCGCATGACCTATTTCTTCTATGTCTTTAATGCAACATTTACAAAATTTAGTAGAAAATAGAAGTAAAAGTAGAAAATATTAACACACTAATTACACTTTTTAGAGTTTGAATTATACACACTTTAAAAGAGTTCACTTACTAATAAACAGATTAACATGTGCCATTATAAGACGGCGTGCACACTTATGAAAAGAGATACTTTTGGTAACTAATCATTGGTAATTATCATTATTAACTGGATGGTTAGCATGCATATTACTAGCATTTTTTTTTTTTATTGGTACTTATAAAGCACATATTAATTTTACATGACCATATTTTACATCCCTTAATCCACACCATACCTAAAATTAACAACTACCTTACTAATTATTAATTAATTATTTAAAAAATATATGTTTATAATTATACTTATAATTATAATGTGTGTAGGTGTGTGTAATTATTAGTATTTTAGACCAAAAGCTATAGTTAGTGAGAATTTATCTCTAAACTAATGTATGACCATAATTTTATATATCCCAAAAGTTTATATTTGTTTATTGCATGTATTTTGTTGATTCCTGTATTACATTAAATGTAAAAAGACAAACAAACATTTGGCTTGGATGAATTGTTTACATCTGATAAAATGTTCAATTATTACGGGGTATTGTAAGCTTTTTATACCCTCTACAGATCTGTGTCAGGTAAAAAAAAAAAAAAAATACTTTGTAAGTCAGGGTAGACAAGGTTGATAGTGGTGAACCACACTTGGAACAGGTGTGAAAGCTTGCACGAGACTCTTGCCTGGCAAAAAATATTCTTAAGTTCAAAATGGCCCCTTTTATGACACCCATGCAAAACCTCATCAGTCATTTCATGCTTCTCCCATATTTATACACCACTGCACATCCAGAGATGATGCTTTCTCACTAGCTGTGATTTGTGAAGAAGCTTTGCCGCAAATTGTCAAAAGAGAGTTTTTGAGGGTGGAGTGCGCTTTCAGTGCCATGTGTAAATTGAGGGAATCTCACTTGGAGATGAGAGTCCCCAGGGTCAATCGCTAAAATCAGCTCATACAGTGATCCAGAGTAGTCAAGTCTCTGCCTGTTTAGTGTCAGGGGAGCTTACAAAACATGCACCAGGGCTGTGAATCGCACGTCATCTTGGTAAAGAAATATTCCAAGGAGTGTCGTTCTGTTCTATATCTGTCCTGTCTGCTGACCCTCTCGCTAAATTAATCATCTGTTCTGAGGGTTTTTCTTGCTTAACGCTGAGTTTACAAGGCTTAACACTCTCACAGTGTTCTGCTGTACAGGGTTAAAATGCAATAAAAAAAAATTAAAAACATTAGTTAACACTTTAGAATAGGGAACACTTATTCACTATTAACTATGACTTTTCCCTCAATAAATGCCTAATTTGCTGCTTTTAAATAGTTAGTAAGGTAGTTGTTATGTTTAGGTATTGGATAGGATTAGGGATGTAGAATAAGGCTTTAATTTCTGCTTAATTACTACTAATAAATAGCTTACATTCCAATAATATGCATGGTAATAAGCAACTAGTTAAGAGACTCTAAAATAAAATGTTATTATTATTATTATTTTACAGCAAGTTTAGTTTTATTATATAGTTACATTTTCCCTGATCTACATTATTGTCATTGATCTAAGGGTAATTACAAAGGTTATTCTAAAAAAACGTTTGGTGTGTTACCATGATATACTGACATACTTAAGATAAGTCACATTTTTTGATACATTTTATGTTTATCATGAATAAAAAATAAAAAAAGTCTGCATCACTGAACTGAACTATTTGAAAAGAGCAATGGAAATCATGTTTTCCATGATGTAAGCCCTTTACCCCTCAGGTCTAGGAACGATGGAAATGGTTGTTAAAGGCCTTTATATCACATACAGTCCGCTTCCATTCATCTCTGTTCAGATGATTTACCACAGGCCAGATTTTTTTCAAAGTTGGCCAGCAGCAGTATCTTCCAAATATTTTAGTTAGTGGCTGCATTTAGCAATACAATTTACACTTACTGCACTGACTTCCATGATTGGACTGCTCATACATTTGCTATTAGTAAAATATATATGTATTAACTATTCTTATTCAGCACTTGATGTATTTTTGAAGATTTTTTATTTTTTTTTGCGGTGAAAAACCATACAAATCTGGTGTAACTCAAATCACCATAAATTTTGGTGAAAACTATGGCTACCACTGTATATTTTCGAAGAGGTTTTGTTATAACACTGTGTGTACAGTTCGCCTTTGGACTTCATGTCAAGTTTCATGAATACTCTTTAATGTGTATTGATGAGAGCTATTTGTGCAATACAAATAGTGTGCTGCATTACAAATACATAATGCAATGGTTCAGAATTCCATAAAAATAAATTAATGCAGACAATTATGTTTAAACATATTACTGTATATTATATATTCAGTGCAAAATATATCATCCATTTCAAAGCAAGTTTACCCAAAAAATTAAATTCTGGAATTATATGCTCTCATTTAGAAATTCTGTTGAATCTTCACAAAAAGGGAAAAATGAGAATCTTGCTATTCACTGAAAATCCTCCCTCTTCATTGCAGCTCTCAAATGTTATTCACCACAGTCCACATTCAGACTTCCATGCCATGTTTCTGTATTGCACTTGGAAGTGTTGGGCCATGATGCATCAGCAAGCCATCTGAATGCAACCCAAATGAGATTTCAGAGCTTCAGCTAATTAGAAGATTATAGAAGAATGGCAATTTATCAACTTATCTATGTTCCTCAAACATATTGCAGCATATTGCAATGCATTTAGAAAGAGAAATTTCGAAGTCATATAGATATTGTGATTCAGGACAAGTGGTCTGATTCTTCTGAAACTGATGGAGACCTGTTCTGCCCAGGAGATGTATAATTCATAAAGCACTGAACTTTGGGCCAGCCGCGTACTGTGCAATTTATATGTTTATAGCTACAGTGCTTGCTTAGCAGTAATCATGCTGCATCGTTTGTGCTTTAAATCAATTTTCTGCCATATAACATCAGGTTTTGCATTGCACTGCCAAATGGGTATTTATTTGCAAAGATAGCAATGCTATATCAGCCAAAAACAGTACTGATAATGAAGGATGGTAATAAAATGGACTCTTAGCTATTAGCTTGTTTTACCTTTTTATTTCCCATCTGATGTTATATGCAGATATTATGCTGTTAGGCATTTTGGCTTCAAATTATAGAATTTCAAACATTTAAATATTACTAAAACATCGTCATAGCAGTGACATATCAGTTAGTATCCTGACACTGAGCTTGTGATGACAACAGGGCTATTTAAGGGTCAAAGCAATAATTTAAGAAAAAAAAATGCTATTCCTGTTGAACATTGAAGTAATTTTCCTTTTTAATATGAGGTCAGAGGATGTTAACTGCTCATATGTATGCAGTGGATTCTGGTTATATATGCACCACACATCACTTCACATCACTATAACAAGTGCCTTTGTATTTCATCAGAACAAACAGTTTATGCAAATGACTTCTCTTTTGCTCTGATGCTAAATTTGACCAATAAACATATTTTCAGTCTGATTGTAAGCCAGTTAGTAAATTGTGCTGGTATCTGTCATCCTCAGGAGTGACCATGAAGCTGATGGATGAGGTGGCAGGGATTGTTGCTTTTCGTCACTGCAAGACCAACATTGTGACCGCATCTGTGGACGCCATTAACTTCCATCGCAAGATCAAGAAAGGTAATTAAAAGTGTGGCCTCTTTTAGTGAAACAGAAAATATTGTCGGTACGTGGTTTCTGTTTCTCACAGAAATCTTACAGACATCTGATTTCCTTTTGATTTCCTGTCCTGTTGATTTTGATAGCTTCCATTCTCCTCATTTGTAAGTCGTTTTAGAGAAAAGCGTCTAGTAAATGACTAGGTGTAAATGTAAATAGGTTAGAGGAAAATTGCATACATGATGTATTGCTTAATACTAGAGTAGTTTGCCAAACATAAGGTCTGAAATGTCATCTGATAGTTCACTGGACCACCAAGCAAATGTAGTGATTTATTCCCAATTCTTTTTTTGTAAAAAATAGGTAGTTGAAAGAAATAACTTATTAATGTAGTAATGTAATGTCAGTACTCTTAGAACGTGTAGCATCCCAAATTTAACCGTTTAAACATATTATATACAGAGAAAACTCAAATGTAGTGTATATTTTTTGCTGATGCAATGTATTTTATTATAATAATTCATTATTTCATTATTAGTTCTTATTTCAACCAAAAAGGATTTGTTTTTCATATATTGTGTCTTAAAAAATTCAAGCTTTTCTCTCGAGCACAAGAGTGCACTTTCCATGAAGTTGGAAATTCTGTCTTTCTGAACGTAGCATTAGAACTATCTGCATAATCCAGCATCCATGATTCTTAGTTGTTTCATTGTTGTTGATGATCATTTTTAGATGAACATTTGTTTGTCATGTTATCATCTTGTAAAAACAGTGGTTGCATTGTACGTTATGTAACAAAGAACAGAAGGAAACAACAGACTCATTAATATTAAATTTATATACAATAAATGACACTGTAAATTCCACAGACTTTTTATCTTTCCTTGACCCAGACTCTTTCAGAATGCACAAAGCCTTGAGGTTTACTATTATTTTATATTAAATGACTTAAATGGATAAATGATATTAAATTCTAAAATTAATTGTTTATTCCATTAATTATTATTCTTATTACTTTTTCCCTTCATTACTCATCTGACTCATTCATGTTTGCATACTCTAAACATTTTCATGTGCTAATACTATGGGATTGGACAAACAAACCCATGCTCTGTTAAAGAGGTGTGTAAATATACAAAAAGCTAATTTTTTTATAGTGTTCTAAAACCTTGCTCTTAATTAGTGTAATGTTCCTTTAGAAATGTTCAGATCCATATGCAGGCTTCTATTCCAAATCGTGATACAGGCAAGGTCAAAATCTACAGCAAACAGTGTAATCAGAGAGCAGATAGAATCATAGTCGAAAAACAGGCAAAAATGGGTCAGGGTCAGAATCAAAGAGGAGATAAACAATCCAAGGGTGAAACACAGGTAGGCAAACACAAGAATAAACACTCAGAGGTGACTACACAAGGCAATCAAAACGTCGCAAATATACAGCCGGAAACCCGGTCCTTATAAAGGGTAGATAATACACAACACCTGTGATGGAAATCAGTCTGGTACGTGGGTCAAATGAGTCCGTGTGGGAACGTTAATACTTGGGCAATGGTTCCCGCTGCTGATGGTTGAAGAGCGCCACGAAGGTGTGGCTTGTGACAATTAGTCTTCGTTCAAAGTTGGTACTTTTCAACATGATCTCACAGCAATTCGTACGTATTTTATGAGGTGGCTAATTGGTACAAATTAATTTCTTCTAATTCGTATGAATTTGTACAAATTACCTAAACCTAACCCCGCCCATAAACCTACCCGTCACAGGATTTTAGAAAAATTAGGTTGTACGAATTATTAGCACGAATTTGGCACCACATATGAATACAGATGTACATACGAGTTGGTCGTGAGACTGTGTTGGACTTTTTGACGTTCAATTCTACATTAGCAATGTCACCAAATAGAATTGCAATTAAAACATCTACACAAGGGCAAACAAAGAGTCCCACAGTAAACTCTGCCTAGCTGCTTGTGTAAGCGGTTGTGTAAATGTAAAGTAAATGTGTGTAAATGTGCAGTAACAGCAGTCTTACCTGCTGATGGTTTGTTGGTAACACTGCGGAATATCTAAAGGAATAGTTCACAATCTTTCCAAACCATTATTGTGTTGTTTTTCCATTAATTTTTCAAAAAGCAAAATAAAAAAAAGCCTTACACAATTTCATACAAAAAATATTGAAAAACATATTAGATTAGGGAACAAATACTGTTATTCACCATTAAGTGAAAATCTGACCTTATTATAAAAAAAGTCACATTTAGTCATTTGCACAGTACTGTATATATAATAAAAAAGAAAACAGATTGAATGGAAAAAAAGGGAGTGTTAGAGACCTTGTTAGTTTATAAAAAAGAAAACATACATAATACAAAAAGCTAGTGTTAGGTTAGAGTGCAAGTGTAAAAGAGGCAACCAACAATTACCAACAATATACTAATTGTTGAATTACTTTGTTACCAAAAAAATAACTTATTTTATTATAATATATTTTTTTCACTTTGGGGAATTGTTTGTGTGGCTAAGATAAAGCTTTTTTTGTGTGTGTAAATAAATAATATTTTTTGTAAACAATTGTTTTAAATCATATGTCAGAGCAGTCTTTAGCGTCAGCGCCTTCACTCTAACCGTTTGCAGGGGTTCAACCCTGAGGGCTTCTAGCACGGTGGGCAGATCCCATATGGGGATGGTGTGTGTGCGAGAGGGCCTGAGCCGTCTAGCTCCTCTCAGAAAACGGATAATAAGGTTATCCTTACCCACTGTCTGGCCTGCTATAAGGTCGTGGTAGGGTGCAACGGCCGCCACATAAGCCTTAATATTGGATGGGAATCCAGCACCTGAGGGATCAGCGCGATCAGGGGAAAAGCGCAGAGGAGGCGGTCTTGGGCCAGTGCATCCATCTCCCTCATTAAATAGTCTGGGCAACGAGTGTTGCTATCTCAAGCGAAAAGATCCACTTCCGCTCTGCAGTCATTAGACCCAGCATTCTCTGAAATGCTTTCAGAGGGCGGGGAGTCGCAGTCTTAAAAAGAGGACGTGCATTGCACAGTATTTGCAGCAATCGCAATCTTTGTCATACCTAGAAGACGAATACAAAACAGTTTGCGGGGTGGTCCGGCCACAGCGAGACTTCTCCCCGCCCTCTACTTTGCATCGTGATCAGGACGAAGCTGGAGGCGGTGGGTCCAGCACTATCCTGGGCCGGGGGCCCTGCCTCTTTGGAAAGAGGAAGCACCTGGTAGCAGATCTCGAGCAACTTCTTTGTGGTTTTTGTTTTGGCTGCTGGGGCTGCAGCAGCACGGGTGCCTGCTTCGGTTGAGTGAAGCGAAGGCGGTCGAGGGAGCATTAAGGAGACGTGCTGTGGGAGCACACCAGAACTTTCTAAGTTCGGCGTGAACTTCACGAAAGAATGGGCATCTTCTGGTGCCTGCTTCGGTTGAGTGAAGCGAAGGCGGTCGAGGCAGCATTAAGGAGACATGCTGTGGGAGCACACCAGAACTTTCTAAGTTCGGCGTGAACTTCAGGAAAGAATGAGCATCTTCTGACGAGGGGCTTGTGGGCGCCCCGGCACAAACCATTTTTATAGCACTTCTAGTTTCACTGCTTGTCAACGCAAGGCTGGTGCAACCGGTTTCTCTCAGGCCGAGAAGCTGTCATCGGACTTGCTAACTGCGCTTTCTCTCTCTTTCTCCTCTCCGACTCGTCTCATTCACCTCAAAACATTTTACATTATTGTTACTACTGCATTCTAATTTAAGTAAGTTTGCAGAATATTGTGTGAGACCGAGCCTTGGACCAGTTTTAGGCTTCTCTATATTTAGGAAAAAATCTCATATTATTATTATTATTATTATTATTTCATTAAGTGGTAATTTAAAGATATATTTATCATGTCTTTTTCACAGTTTTGGTTCATTTTTTGTGAACCGCTCCTGTTCAAGACGAGAAGACAGAAAACGCTTCATGATTGTTTTCTTTATCCTATTATATCTTAATGTTTTGTTGATATTGTGAGTAGACACAAATAAAAGTAGGCCCTTTAAAGTTCCCAAATGATCAATTATTCTTACCTATGTCAGACAAAATGATGGCAAAGCTTTTTTTTGAAAGTGCAGGCTCCCTCAGGAGGAACCTCTTTCCCTTGAACCCCTGCAGACTGGGATCTCATTGTTGCCTTCAGTAAGGAGAAAGCCACACAACTTCTACCTCACCGCACCACTGACTGTGCCTTTACTCCCAGGAACTACACCACCCCACGGAAGGGTATTTCCTCTGTCACAACCAGAGTATGAAAGCGTACATTGAGAAGGAACTAGCCAAGGGGGTTCATCTGCCCATCTACCTCACCTGCCTCGCCTGGTTTCTTCTTTGTAAAAAAGTGTGAATTTCACCAAACCAAGATCTCATTTCTGGGGTACCACATTAGTTCAGAGGGTGTCACGATGGTTGAGAAGAAGGTGACCTCTGTTATAAATTGGCCTAAACCACATACTGTCAAGGATCTCCAACGCTTCTTGGGATTTGCAAACTTCTACAGGAGGTTTATTAAAAACTTCAGCCAGGTGGCAGCACGTGGAGGTGGATGCTTCAAACACTGGAATAGGGGCCGTCCTATCCCAACATCACGGTAACCCCTCCAAACTGTTTACTGTGCCTATTAATCCCGCAAAAAAAGGGCAATTATGACGTGGGGGACAGAGAACTCCTCGCCATGAAAGCAGCACTTGAGGAGTGGAGACATTGGTTAGAGGGGTCCATGGAACCATTTCTCGTTCTCACTGATTGCAATCTAGAAAATCTTAGAACAGCCAAAAGATTGAACTCCTGTCAAGCACGTTGGTCTCTCTACTTCTCCAGGTTCGATTTTGAATCGGCCTGGGTCAAAGAACGGTAAGGCGGACACTCTCTCCCAGCAATTCGCTCTCCCAGCTCACAGTAACTAACCTGAACCCATCATTCCTGCCTCACTCATCGTCGCCTCTATTCAGTGGGACATCATGTCCGAGATAACAGAGGCCCTACAGATCGCACGTATGTACCTGAAACCCTCACGCATCCTCTATCTCCTACATGACAACCCTAGCGCAGGACACCCAGGAATCTAACAACCAACCGTTTCTGGTGGTCCTCCCTTACACAAGATATCCCTCAATTTGTAAAGCAATGTATATTTGCAACATGACCAAGTCATCATGCCAACGCCCCCGCAGATTTTCTCCAACCCCTGACTATCCCTCAGAGACCCTGGTCCCACATTGCTGTTGACTTTGTTACTGACCTGCCCGTTTCTAACCATTACACTACCATCCTCACTATAGTGGATCGGTTCTCCAAATCATGTTGCCTGGTCCCCTTACCCAAGTTACCAACTGCCTGGGAAACAGGTCAGGTCATGATGCAAGTGCAAGTGTTCCGCTACTACGGCCTACCACAGGACATCGTCTCTGATCGGGGACCCCAGTTTACCTTGAGGGTCTGGAAGGCCTTCTGCTCACAACTCAACATAAACGTGAGTCTAATATCAGGATATCACCCACAGTCTAATGGACAAGTGTAGAGACTTAACCAAGAGCTAATACGCTTCCTCAGGCCGTATTGCCATAAAAAACTGCATGACTGGAGTCACGTTCTCTTGTTTGTTTGTTTTTTGCTTTTCGTAAAACATAAATCAACATTAAAAGAAATTAATGGATTTGTAGCATTTTGAAAAAGAAGAATTTATGATCAAAATGTATGGGTCTCGGTAATAATGCCATTTTCCAGAAAACTATTCAAATGGATTCATTGTATTTTGGAAAAGTGCTCTTCATTTGGACCTGACTGTATATGTCTGGTATTCTATAGGCTAGATTTATTTTCTATATTCATTTATATTAATTTTATATTCTATTTTCATTTTTCCTAAGATTCCAGATGAATTGATTGGAAACACAGTGAAGGAATGATAAAACAAAAAAATATATCTGCCCTCAGGATCTGTTACCATGGAAATAAAGATTAGAAATATACATCAATGCAGGCAGGAAATGGACCTAACAATTTCAACTATTCTTTTTTTCTCAGCCTTGTTCTAAACAACAAATTTCCATGAATGTTTTTTTAAAGGGCAAAATCCACTTTTCCACATTGTAACTAACAATTCTGAGTCCTGAGGTCTTAAGCCATTCTGCATCTACCTCAGAGCTCCATTAAATGCATAAAGGTACATTTAAGCATTCTTTTTTCCCAGAATCCATCATGAGTATGTGCTATATAAGAGATAATGAGGTCCATTCATTCCTGTTGAGTCTGGTGTCAAAGCCACATCACTGAAAGGGTCAGTGAAATAAAAAAAAATGAAAGTGATGCTCTGAAAAAACCTTGACGGATCAGATCGAAGTAATTGAATATAGGAAGCTGCGATTAATAATTTGTTTGGAGGGGGCTATAAGGGACACATGGTAACCCTCACCTACATAAAAACCTTCTTCACATTCACTCAGCCTCAAATTGGAAGTGTTTTATCTTTGTGTAAGTTATGAGCTTTACATATTGTTACAATTAATGTTTGCAAGTTGCACAATACATTGTACCAGCGATTCTCAATTACAGTCCTCGTGCCCCACCGCTTTGCACATTTTTTATGTTTCTCTTGTCTCTCTATTCAAACATATGTACCCCATTGTTTTAAATAGGTAACCCTTGCCGACGTGATAATTTTTTTATTTTATCGTCATAATTAAAAGAAATATTGGGTAAAAGCAATGACATTATTGCACATGTGTAGGGGTGTGATATTTCTATGCGAGCTCGAGCACTGAGTGCATAGCATGCCACGAGAGTCCTCCCTGGGCAAACCGGGCGACACAAAAGAGCAATTTCTCCTGGTTGGAGAGGCGTTCTTCGGGATGCCGATCCGGCCATGCACTTCTGGGTGCGGCAGTTTCCTTACCTCCTCAGACGGGAAAGAGTGCTGTCTTATGTGCCTGGGCCGGGAGCACGCCAAGGCAGTGCTTGTGGATGACCATTGCTACATTGAGGTCACTCCTCTCGTTTGCGAGACGGCTCCCTTCGCGTCCTTCCCGTGGTAGTTCGGGGAGCCGTATAGGCTTTTCGGCTACCACAGTGAGGCGCCTGGGGGACCTCACGGTGACGGTGCAGAATGGACTTCTGCCGCACCCCGTAGTCTCGCTGTGGTGCTTCCAAAGCAGAGCTGTCCCCCCAGCATCTACTTTGGTTCACCTGAAGAGGCTGAGATGTCATCCGCAGCATCAGAGGAAGAGTCGGACGGCGAAGCTAATGCCAGTGCGGGACAGGCGGATGCTGAGCCCTTGGCTATGCTCCTCCGAGCTGCCATGGGAATCAGATTGGAGGTACCACGTAGGCTGGATGACTGGTATCTGGGTACTTGGCCCGCAACCTCTGTCGCGGTCCCCCCCAGTGCCTTTCTTCCCAGAGGTGCATGAGGAGCTGACCAGATCGTGGCGAGCCCCGTACTCGTCACGCCTGGCCCCCAGCTCCTCTCCCCTCTCCACCCTCGATGGAGGTGCAGCCAGGGGGTACGTGTCAATCCCCCAGGTTGAGCGCCGCCTGGCCTGGACTGCCACGGCTCCCGTCCAAGGAGTGTAAGATCTCGTCCGCTCTCGCAGGCCAGGCTTACTACACCGCTGGACAGGCTGCCACCTCCTTGCATGCGATGGCCACACTTCAAGTGTACCAGGGCAAAGCGTTGAAACATCTGCAAGAGGGTGGAATTGACCAGAGGGCCATGCAGGAACTCCGTGCGGCTTCGCTCTACAGAAGACGAAGGTC
>JAUMHR010000055.1:17620655-17632231 GCA_032361145.1 Enteromius fasciolatus
TATACAGCTTGGAGTAAGACAACATGCATGAAGAGGATGATGTGGACAAAATACTCATTTGCCTAATAATTCTGCACACCCTGTATGTTTTATTAAAAGAATAGCTCTGTATAATTTATACATGACAAATAGCTGAAAATGATAGTAAATACAAAACAACAGTCTTGACAGTCTGACCTAGAGCAGTAAAATAATTTCTGCCTTTCGACGGAACAAGGTATGTCAAAAACTGATTTTGGGTCGGACTGTCCGGACGGTCTCTGTGACTGGCCAAATACGACCCAACGGAATGGCTAGAGGTTTCGTTTCCCGACACTTTTTGTTATTTTTTTGTAGTTTTCAGGCAAGAGACTATTTACTAAGCCTAATGAAGGTTTCTGAAGGTAAACTTTGCCTTTTGTTTTGTTTAATAAAGTGATAAAGAGTAGAGTAAAAGCCTATAGCCTAATAATTTTCACAAGTACAAGTCGTAAAATATATATATATATATATAAAATAATATGAAAATATTCTTTACTAAAATTAACTGTGATTATACAATCCCAAAACACGGGTACTATAGGTAAACCATGGTAAAAACAAATTAAAGGGATTGTTTATAACAATATAAAAAAAATGTTTTATGACATTTACATCACAAAAATATTAAGAAGTGACATTTATTTCATGTGAGGTAGTTAAGCCTCATCATAACTGGGTTGCAGTGCAGGCGGGACAGGACTATGTTTCATAGTCCTGTCCCGTCTGCACCATAAGTTAATAAGTTCATAAGTTGTATATACATAACTGCTGTCAAAGTTTTGATGTTTTGTCCTAACCGCTCAGATTGTGCTACCTCTGTGTTTATTCAGCAGCATATATATCTTGAAATAGTCTTTTTTGTGCTTTCTTCTCACTGTTTTTACACCATTTGGCGCAATTTTTTTTTTATCTGTAAATCTGTAAAGCCCCACAACCCTTCGGGCCGGCACTAAATCTACGAAACACTGTTTGGGAGGCAGACACACTCTGTCAGTTTAAATCTAGATTAAAGACACATCTGTTTAACCTGGCTTATACATAATACACTAATATCATTCAAATTCTTTAAAGAACTATTAGGCTGCATTAATTCGATCAGCTGAATCCGGGAACACTCCCCATAACACACAATGTACTCATTACATCATAAAAAATGGCATCTACACTAATATTAGTCTGTTTCTTTCTTCTTCTGCTTCTAAGTACGTATCCAGATCAGATTATTGATCAGCATCAAGAGATGATGTCTACAGCCCTGACCAGTTTGCACAGAAAGCAGAATTTAGCTGAAAAGATTAAATAAAATAATTAAATCAAAATATGAGAAATATTTCGATGATTGATTGATTGTAAACATGTTTGGTGCAATTCCCCAGTTTGCAGGCCAGTTTGAGTGTTAGGTTGTGGTGGATGCAACACATTACTTCATACAGTATTTTGCTGGGATTGTACAGCAATGATCCAGCTACTGCAGTTCAGGATCCTGCATCCTGCATTCTATGTGTGATTGTTCTCACAGTTACATTATTTTCATTATTTTATCATTTGATGAAGGGCTGCTGTGATCAATAATACTCCTATTTGCCGCAATTGGCAACAACAGCGCAATGTCAAGTGTATCATGCAAACAGTGCATTCTATAAAGTTTTGAAAGCAGAATTTTAACAAAAAATTATTAAATAAAATAATTAAATCAAAATATGGCAAACCACAATACAGTACAGATAGTGCCTAGTTAAGTCAAAGTGTTTGATTTCTGCTTGGCACTGATGATATATTCATTTATTTGTTTATTTAAGAGGGAAACCTAAGCAAATGTTAATACAGCTGTTAATATACTTGTCAGTGGCTGACAATGAATAGGCAACTCAAACCACTAAACAAAAACTCGCTCATCAGCCTATGACTGGAATCTCTATATACAATATCCTGTTTATTTGCAAATTTGAAAGTAATATTTAAACTGTTCCTTGCCATTTTAAAAATGAAAGGAGAGGAACAAAACTTTTCAACTAAACAACAAGAATATGTACAAAGCATACAGTCACATTCCTTTCATATCACACTTAAATGGTGTGCATTAACATTTCTCAGGATGTGTACCTGTTGCATTATCTTACAGACAGATATGCTTGGAGAAATCTGATGTATCTTTAGTCCTTATTCTGCCAGGATCAGTATATTTTTGCAGTAGGAAAGATTGTCATTCACAGTAAATGCATTAAATGTAATCAGAATACATCATTATTTACAAACAAAAATATATTATATACATAATCTGTTTAAGTTATACTCACAGCTTTTTATAACTTATTGCTCATAAAAGAGTTCTTCTGTATCGAATAAAGTAGTGATGAGTTGAGCATCCAGATGCGTTTAAATTTTACACTGCTGAAAATACCAGCCACTAAATTCTGGTCTGCTTTGCTGACAAGTCATTTATATCAAAATGATCTTACTGAACATAACTCCAGTTGTGAGAGTAGTATGTTTAGGTATACTGCATTACAGGAATGAACTGTAAGTACAAAGTATGGGCCAGAAAGTCAGCATGTTCTGGCACATCCAGTATAATTTTTGTTCAAATACACTGCAAAAGGGGGAAAAATAATGTGCAGACACAGCTCTCACAATGCATGCTAAGGTAGCACTGAGGTTGCTCTATGAGACAAGGCACTGCACCAGAATAAACATTAAAATACACACACTACTGCAAAGTACAGACACAAAACAAAAATATAACATGTAACAACAGGAGACTACTAACTTTTGTCAGAGTATTTTACATAGAGCAACTACACTAACAGAAATTACATTATCGCACATCTAGAGGTTATTTTGCCTAAAATAGTGGTCCCACCACTAAAACGACAAATTTACAGATCAAACAACACACATTTTGTATGAAAACATTAATAATAGCCAATACAAGCTTCAGATTTCTGCCTCTGGTATGCCTTGCCCCATAGACTTTATGTGCATTACTGTAAACAGTACTTTTAAAGAAAAAACCTATTGCACTTAACATTTCAATCTATTTAATAAAATCTGATGAAGCCACTCCTTCCCCTTAAGTGCCATTATACAAGTCATGATTAAATGTAAAATCTATACTTTTTGGAGAATGTAGAAGCATTGTAATCTGGAGTTGCTGTGCATTTTCAAAGGTCAATAATGTCACTGCTAATACTGGCTGAGTCATCATTTCGAGCAACTTTCAAGTAACTGTGCCCCCTTCTGGTATTTGATTGTGAACTGTCAAGGTCAGGGGTTAGAAACGGCCTTGTGTTTTCTGCACTCGGCACAAGGGCATGGCTTGTACTTGGGGAAGGGTGCAGTGAGACTGGGCAAGACAAAGAGGAAGGCACTTGTGCCTCAGAGACCCAACGAAAGCCCTGATGAGTGGGTGTGGGGGGTGCTGTGACTTGTCGGCTGGGCACAGCACTAGGAATGGAGCGATCCAGACCTGCGGAGGACTCTGTGAGCAATGTGTGTTCATCACTGCTCAAGGACAGCGTGATTTGGGGGTCACTATTCCGTCGCATCCACAGGTTCGGAGACGGAGGAAGTGACAACGGTTGCAAAGGCTGGAACAAACTTTCACCCCTTAATAGATGCTCACGATGCAGTGCCTCATCAATACTGCGACTAAGGTCAATTGGGGTTGGCGGGCGCAAGTCAAAATCACAGAGGGAGATAGCTGACTCCTTTTCCCTTTCCAAACTGCTGCTTAAAGAGCGCTGAGATGGCTGAGCAAGTGCCTGCAGCCTTAGCAATGAACCTGCAGAGCCCCCTGCAAAGCCTTTCAGATTGCGCAAATGATTACTGTCTTTGAGTGGATCACGATTTCGTATGAGGCTCTTGCTAATGTCTGCCCCGGATCGCTCCTGTCCTGCCCAGTTATTAGGCAACTCTCCAGCCCCTGCACCACCACTGGACCCTCCAATCCCATTGCTTTCGGATTTCCTTTGCTGCCTTACCTTGAGGCTCTGCACAATCTTCGCCCAGCATGTATGTCTGCTGGAAGAGTTTGATGATTGGGAGGGTGAGGGCACGCTTGCTGTGGCAGCCCCTTCTTGTCTTGGTGCTCCTCCATTGGGTCTCCAGAAGACCCAGGAAGACATCAGAAGCAGGCAAAAAGCCCAGGCAAGCTCCAACAGTCGTAACCAGAACTGGCAGAGCCACCATGCCCAGCGAAAGCGCCTCCAGTCTCCTAGAAGTCCATACAGCCACAAGCAGGCATAAATGTGCAACAGACAGCACAACGCCCCAAGAAGAGTGCACACTGCCAGTACCCGTGCTAAAACCCGCACCTTTCCTTCACCCATACCCTTATTCCCTGCCCGAGCGCCATGTGTGTAAGAGATGCGTGGCAGTGCCAAGAAAAGGTAGCCTAAACACAGTACCAGGCCTGCAGTCAGTGTGAGGCTCTGAAGGACAATGGGAACAGCAGGTGAAAGCGCAGGGGAAAGTAAGTCTGAAGCAAGCAAGAGAGTGCATTGGAAAACAGCTAACACTCCTAAAAGAGGGGGGCGCTGAAGTGTTGGTGGAAGCCAGGTTACCCCAGTTTCTTTTAGTACCAGTATCACTAAAGCAGCCTGTGCCAGAATTAACAGCGGTAACGGCAGATTGTATGAAGCTATTATGACAGGAGGTGGCAGGAGGAGCCGAGTCCCATATGGGTCGAGCAAGAAGTGGCCTGCTCTAACTGCACCTGCAACTAGCAAGAGGCTATTGGTGAGTATAAGTTCAGCATGGTGAGGGCAGTTCAATCTGGGAGATAATGCTAAACCGAGGGCTGAGCCAGCAGTCAGCAGAAGGAAAAGGGCAGCAGAACCAAATACATGCAGCTCCCATGCAAATGAAAGTGTGCGTTTTAAGTCTGCCCACACTAAAAAGCTCCCATTTGTTGTGCCATATTTATCATCATTATTTTGATCTTTGGAAAAAACACAGGGACCCACACCAGAAGCACAGGGGTCCTTGGGTTGGGCATAGGTTGGAGAAGCAGAGTTTAACTTCAGAGATGGGACTATTCCCTGTGAGACGGACTGATCCTTCTCTGTAAATCTTCCGTCATTTTCTGAGAATAGAAAATGTCCGTGTCCAGTCGGGCGAGGGGAGGCAGTCCTTAGAAAAGTAGGTATGTCTGTGAAAAGCAAAGGAGGGAAAGGAAATATTATTGAGGTAAATGTGTAAAATGAATAACATAAACCAAGCACATAAGGCCAATGTCATGGGTTTGATTCCTAATGCATACCTCGAATGCAATGACTAAAGTCGCTTTAGATAAAAATGCCTCTCAAATGAATAAATGTAAACATAAACTACATACATACAATCATACATTTGGTCAGTATAAAAGTAATAGAAGTCTTTGGAAAGTCCCCACAATTCACAGAAACAAAACGGTGTGTGTATACATGATACATAAATGATCTGACTGACTGACTGAAGTGTAAACAGAGCCACAATCCCATTGAAAAACACTAAAAGAACAAGACTGTTACAATAGAACAACACTCAAATTAACCTTTTTTTCCCTATATCAGACAAATCATACCTTTAGTGGTCTTTGTATCTGACATTCCTTCTTTAATTCGTGGCTCCTTTGAATGGTCATTGGGTATTTTTGCTGATTTTGTTGACTGTGAAGTGCTTTTTGGTTGTGAATAGTTGGAAGAAATGATGTCCACTCCCTGTGATGGTGCCTCTAGTTGTTGATTGGTTGTCCTTGTGCTAAGAGAGGTGGCTTCAGCATGTGACTGTAAAGTGGTCAACTGCCTTGGTTGGATTTTAGCTGGAGTAGTTGTCCCTGACCTACCTGATAAACAAAAGAAAATGTATGAATAGTACAGTAACATCTAACTCAAGTTGCTTTTTTTATATACAGTTCTGTAGTTTTCATGACAAAAGTCATGACTGAACCAATTATAATAACTGTATGAGTTTACAACCAGAAAAAAATAATATATATATATATATATATATTAAGTACAAATCTTTATAAATACAATTTTAGCAGATAATATAGTAAAATATTTCACTATTGTTGCTCCAGAAACAAGTTATTGAGTAAAAGAGTAGAATCCCAAAGATGGAATTTTTAATTTCTGTTATTTAGGTGAGTGCAGAATTACTGCATCTATACTCTACCTATTTCCAGTTCAGTCCTGTTGGCATCCAATTGGCTAATCCTACTGGAAGTGGATACAGGCTTTTTATTAGGTGGTGAAGTTGTAGAAGAACTGGTCCTGAGTAAAGGGTTGATTGTTGGATGGACCTGTGATCTGTACTGTGTATGCTTTCTATCAAGAGATGTCATTGCCACTGTCGATGATCCTACAAAGCCAATTTCTCTGGGTGTTATCATATCTCCTGACCCAACTATTGACAAGTTTTTCTCTTCAGATTCAATGACTGGTTCTTCTGACATTGACTCTGTCTTATCAGCTGCCTCCTTTTCTTTTCCAGCAGCATCTTGTGGTATGATATTTTGGGAAGGACCTCTTTTGACTCTGTTTTTGGTTTTTGATAATAAAAAAATACCTCTTGATCCAGTAATGTCACTATGTGATGTTTTTTCTGTCAATGTGACATCATTTTGTCTGATTTCAGTCCATTCGTTTGAATCTGCACTTGATTTAATGACACTTTTCTGATAGAAGCCATGAATAAACGGTCTTACAGTTTCTAACTCAGCATTTGCTGCCAGTCTGTGATCAGATTTTCTGACAAGCATATAAGTCTGAGAAAACAGACTGTGATTTAAATGAGTGGTCAGAGGAGAAAGAGAGTTCCCATGAACATGGATTGTGATTGGCTTAATTAAAGGCATTAGAAAAAACAGTTGGAGTAGAGGCACCATAGTGACAGTATGTCCTACAGTGAAACTGCCTATGGTTGTGGTTGCTTGCTGAAATCATATGCTCAACTGTTCCTTCCCTTTTTTTACCCTGCAGAGAGAAACAAATACATTAAATTACAATTAGGCATTTACATTTTTTATACATGCACCTTTTTAATTTTGTTGAATTTTGTTGTTGTGTTGTATTTTATCAATTAATTGTTACAGCTTCAGTTCTCTACAAAGTGTCCACTTTTTCCTGAGATCAAACTAGTGTAAAATAAGATGTCATTAGTCACAAATCATTCAAATTAATCCGTGCCTCTCAGTTACTAAAGGCAGGTGACGTTTATGTACTGTACAATTGTACACTTACATCACAGGACTTGATAGGTCTTGTGCACAGAAAGTCAGCCAGACATGTTAAATATTACTGTAGTAACGTACTTGTAGGTGCATGTTTGGTTTAACCTATTGCCTATGTCATGTTCTTAATCTTCTAAAATTCTAAAGGTTCTTTCAGGAATTTAAAGTGCACTGGGTCACTCAAATACAGATGTGAATTGTTTTTGATAATCGTTGACCTGCCTTCAAAAGCGGGAATTGGCTGCTGAATTTACTATAAGGCTGACTAGCAGCTTATTCATACCTTGATTCTTATACTCTGAAATACGAGTGGAATTGGAAGGCAACCCCGGTCTGTCTCACTCCTTTGTCTTCAGAAAAACAACATTACAATAGACACAAACCACTTTATAGCTGAGCTTCCATTCCTGCACGCTTGCATGTCATTGCTATAGTTTTGATAATCCAATGTGAAAGTCAATATATGACCTTTTATATATTTTATATCTTTTGTATACATTTTATCAGTTCATGCATTCGCTGAGAACTGAACCCAGCCAAAAACATAATCATAAGTTGGTGTCGTGATCTTTGGTATAAATTCCGCATTCTGTCACAGAGTGACCTCTGAGCCATTTTGAGCCACACCTTGCAATGAACTAGTGAAAGGTGAGTAGCTCGACAATATATGGAGCAACTTATCTTTCTTATATAAAAATCTCAAATCTACTTCCAGCAACCTGTAGATATTGTTAATAGATAAATCTCAAAGGC
The DNA here is from genome assembly GCA_032361145.1 of Enteromius fasciolatus. NCBI lineage: Eukaryota > Metazoa > Chordata > Actinopteri > Cypriniformes > Cyprinidae > Enteromius > Enteromius fasciolatus. The sequence continues at coordinate 17,628,643 of JAUMHR010000055.1, forward strand.
AGAAAAGCTCTATGAAAAAGTTCCTGTCAAAATGTTTTCTACTGGACATTATACTTAGACTTATATTTGATCTTTATACTGTACTGGAAAAATCAGATTTGATCTTTTCCTTCAAGCAGTTTCTGTTTGTTGAACGTGTCAATGTGTTTTAACATGCACAGTTGCTGTGTTATCAGGAAATACATTTTCTGTTGAAACCGCGCGTGTGTGTGTGTGTGTGTGTGTGTGAGAGAGAGAGAGAGAGAGAGAGCGCGTGTTATAAAAGGAAATTTAAAAATTAACACTTTACAAAGGCTTCTGACCCTTTGTTGATCTTTTTACACATGAATTTCAGTAGTATTATTGCTCACACTTTATTCAAGAGGTATCCAGCAGGAGAGATGTGTTATTAATTGGACAGTCAATCGCTTAATAACAAAAACAGCTGCAACATCCATGCGAAACACCATACGCCATTTGTATATCCACTTTGTTCATATCCCCTTTTTTCTTCTTCCAAAAAAAAGTCTAACACAGTGAAGCAATAAACCTACACACAACATCCAAAGGAAAAATATTCTTTCATCATGAACCAGCTTGGGATGCTGGTGCTCTTATATTGGTCCACAGCATGGGATGCTGGCATGCTAGATGACCAGCATATGTCACCTTTTGGATGCTTGTACAATCCCAGCAACACCCAAAACACGGTGTCTCTACAAAAGTTTGTTTGAAGTCACTGTTATGGTGATTAATGTACACATTAGATTGGCGCTTTGACTTTGAAAATACTATCAGCAACAAGTGCATGTTGTTAATAATGTCTACTACATGCTGCTCCTTACAGAAATGACATGTGCTTTATTCTTTTAACTTAGTTTACAATGTTTGGGGGTTAGGCTGTCGGATGGATTTTGGCACATCAAAAACAGGTTTGAGACACATTAATCTTAGAAGAGATGTACTAAAATTACTGTATGCAATAAATGCATTACTTTTTTTCATGAAAAATATATATATAAACATCATGTGATTGACTTTATACATGTGAAAATACATTGTAAGATTGATACATGGAGCTCAAACACATTTAAAAACACAGCATTGAAACAAGAATGTTTTCAGTTAAAAGAGAGTCTATTAGTTGAAGCTGACCTTTCTATTTCCCATTCATGCTTGCTCAGATTCCATACAGTCAGACATTTCCGTACATTTCCGTGAATGTTTCCAGGCACAGACAGAGGCCCATTTGTATGCAGTAAGATCAGAACTGTGTCCCATTTAATCACTTAACTGTGTGTATGTGTGCATGCCTGACTGAGGTCAGAACTAACTAAAGAGTATTACAGCATTCCTAGCAGTTTAGAGATGTGTATGGATTGAATTATTTATTTAAACTTGCTATATAATGGTATACCGCAGCCACTTTACATAAACAACTAAAACTCCAAGGAATGTATGTACATGCATTTGCCTTACTTTAGACTGAAAACATACTTCTTCCACTGTTCTCTTTTCTACTGTACGATAGGGTTGACCAGTAGCCTATGAAGCAGAAATGTGTAAAACGGTAGATATGTTGTTATAGAGCTGTATATATTTACAAAAAAACACATATAGGAACATATAGTGGAATGTGTCTCAAACATGCAAGGATAATTGATGCGTAAGCAATGTTTCAGCTTGAATTCAGCATTGAGTGTATGGCTTTAAATGTGGCTCATTCATTTAGAATTTGATTCACTTGATCAACCAAAACAACACTATTACCTAAGCTATGAGTCGTCATTATGTCTATGCAGGTTCATATGACACAAGGTCAGTGGTATGTCTCTCGTCTCTTATTCTAACAACATCTCTGGCAAACACCTCATTCATTCCTTCCATCGATGTTAGTAAAAGACTAAATCAGACCTGTTTATTATATAAATATATTGTGTCTCTTCATACAACTTGGATTAAACGGCTTGATTCACATGTATTAATGTAGTTTATCACATTACAAATGTTTTAAAACATCAATGTTTGGGGTCAATTAACTTTCAATAGCAGAACAAAACTTTTAGATTTCATTAAAATGATCTTTATTTGTGTTCCTTAGATGAACGAACGTATTACAGTTTTGCAATGACAGTGAGAAAGTGAGTAACTTACAACAGTCTAATTTTGGGTGAACTAATCCAAACAAATGAGAATATTTTTTGTTTGTCAACATGATACCAGCTTAGTAATAATAGTTTTGCAATATTCCATTATAATAATTAAATGTTATATACATTTTTTTTATAATAGATTATAGCAAGCACAATTATCATCTTGAAGCAGACTGTTGCAATGGTTCATGGATCACTTTATTGTGCCTTGGGATCCGACACAGACTCAAACACACAGGCTTTGGCCAGTGGCCACATACAATGCTGGCAATCTCCAGCATCAAAACACGTCAGGCATGGCACTGAAGGAGAGCGTGCATAAGGTACGATGAAGTTCGCCAATCACCTCACTGGGCATTTACTTGTACTTTGAAAAAGGTAACGCCCCGTGAGTGCAAACTTTATAAGCTAACCTCCAGACACATAGATATAAGCCTAGGTGAAAAACTAAAAATGCTTTTAATTTGAAATATATTTGTAATTCTTGTGATCTGGTCATATATATTCAAAGTGAAACAGTGCAGTTGTACCTATTTCTACGTGATCTTACCGTGAAAATGGCTTTCATTTGTCTAAGCTAAAACGAGTAATTTAGTTGTACCACACACAGCACATATCATATTTACCTGACAAACAAAATATTAGATGGCGTAGAGACCCAATGATCATAGGCATCATTAGAATAGAGTATGAATTATAATAGCCTGTGGAAAAACCCTGCGCTACAGACGTGATGCAGTCGGTTTTTCTGTATGTGTAAGTCCTTCAGCGCAACGCTTTCCACCAACTCAACGGCACTAAAATAAAGATATATCTCTAATCAAGCATATTTATCTTAATATTTACGCTTCAATAGAGACGTTAAGTCGGAAGAATTTACTGCGCAAGCAGCTGTCATAGTCATGGACCATCTTATTATAGTCGCGCTCGTGTACACACGTATTTCCATTAATATTTTACAATGTGCCCTCAGTGAGGAGTGAATAAAACATATGTACCTGTGAGACGTGTCGTTTGTTGCCGTTCGCGTCGTTCATTCAATTTGTCTTTTGTATTTCCTTCAGCAAAGCTGGCCATGAAGACATTGCGACACAAATACAGCAAATGTTCGTTCGTTCTAGCCCGAGAGAGAAAGGGGAAGGGAGGGGGAGGAGAGAGAGAGAGAGAGAGACCTAAGACACCTACTACAGTATACTATAGCCTACTTATGCCTAGTTCTAACCATAGGCTATGCAAAAGTTATACATAAATTTATACATAAAATACATAAAAGTTATACATAAAAGTTATGTATAAATATTTACTAATGAGATTAGTCTAAATTAGTCTATATCACCCTGCAGCCCAAGCCTGGTTGCCCACTGAAGCTAAGCAGGGTTTAGCCTGGTCAGTACCTGGATGGGAGACCTCCTGGGAAAAATAGGTTGCTGTTGGTAGAGGTGTTAGAGAGGCCAGCA
>JAUMHR010000055.1:17710328-17722840 GCA_032361145.1 Enteromius fasciolatus
CACTAAGCAACAGTAAAGAGACTAAACTGACTCCAGCTGGAGGGGGTTGAGGTTTTGGGGGTGTTGGGTGGGGGTTGATGAAGGTGTGAATCTCTCGCTCATTCACACGGAGAGCGCAGCAAAAAGTTGCAGAGCAGGTTTTGCCAAAGTGTCTGTTTTAGGACAAATGCCTCCACTGGTTTGGCTTTTGACATTTTTTGCAACGTCATACAGAGTATGACATGCAATATAATACGCTTTTTGTTTTTTCTCAAGACGTGGCACCTCTGTGCGAGAGACAAATAAACTGTCAGAGAGAGATGCACGTCTGCCAGAGAGACAAAATGTACAGCTTTGTACTAAATTTTAATTTTGCAATGTTTCAATTGTATGCAACTCTGTAGTTGTTTTGACTGTACAAATTTAAAAATACACTGCAGCAATGACTCTACCGGGACCTAATCATTTTTAATTTCATTATTGGCCAATTCCAGGGTCACTGACATGACATTCACACTCAAATATAAATTCTCACAGAATGCATTCATTATCAGTATTTTAATTACCAATATGTTGATATCTCTTTGTGTTTTTTCAAAATCCCAAACAGAGTCCAGACATCAGAACATATCTGTCTATGAACGTGTTTCATACAGACTATTTTAGATTTGGAAAATACCTGTGTTATGGATGAGACAACATATCTGTGATGGACAAAGCACTCATATTAAGTTTGCCACAATGCACAGGCAGAAGTGGCCTAATAGTTATGGGGAAAAAAAATAAAAATAATAATAATAAACTAATGTTTTCTTGGACACACCTTTATAGAGACATGCAATCTTCACAGTTTACATCAGGAGTATTTGCTTTCGTTTTGAATTGGTTCATTTAAAAATAGACATTTCGAGCTTTTTTATCTTCCGACGGTCTTTGAGCTTAGGAAAGGCACTATATAAACTATTATTATTATTATAAGGTAAGCACCCTAATTGTAGGTAATTTCATTATTAGGAATAATTCAAGTATGTGAATATGAATAAATACAGAGCACATTTCTTTTAGGTTACAGTATGGAATCAGCATTAAAAGTAGATCTTTACAAGTCTAGATAGATGCAGTTATAACCTGTAAATTGAAGGCTATTTGATGTTTGAAATTATAATAACAGGCGATGCGATTTATTGATCATTAGTTGTTCTTGATAGAGATTAAACGGATGTATGACTCTCATAAACTTTAATGTACTTAATTTAACTTTAACATTAATGAATCTCTTTTGCATCTAAATAATAAAGATGCAATTGCATTAAATAGTAAAGATACAATACAGGTCAAGTTACATTGTACAAATTATAATGTGCATTTTGTTGATTATAATGAGAGAACTTGAGTTTAAACAGCTGTTTTATTAATCCGTCCCTTTTTATCAGTTTAAATATTTTATCTAAATCGTGGCAGGTTTCATTTATTCTATTTTTATTTATTGCTTGTATATGTTAGGTCTTAATAATGGGAGTGAAATACAGTGCCTCATTTTTTACTAAAAAATAAAGGAACGAATTCATAAAACATGCAATACTTTCTTAAGGAGTGTAGATCTTTTCCCTCCGATTATTTCTCTGTCAAAATAAATGACAGGCAATGAATAACAAAGTCTGGGCGTGACAAAAATAGTCAAATTGTAATCAAAGGAATTGATATGAATTAAAAATGTATTGGTGAAGAATAATGTGAAAATATTTTTATTTCGCACATTCATGTATGTTTCCTAGCCTACTAAAATACTACCACTTTTAATACTCCAATGCAAAGTAGCCTAAATCTTTCGTTCTAAGAAATGCATAAACTTCATAAGTAGCCTACTAAATTGTAATTTAGTACAGTTTTTTTTGTTTGTTATTTTCATTTTCCACTAAATGCTGCAGTGAAATGTAGCACATCAGAAAGGCAAAGCAGAAAACGTGCTTTGAAGTTTGCTTAATAACGTATGATTAAAGTGCCAGGTCAATAGCTTCTAGTACACTCTACAGACGCGGCAGCAGTGGTAAAACCTTCATTCTGGTTGCCAACCTACTGTGTATATAAAATATATATATAAATATATATATATATTAAAATATATATATTATATATAAAACATTTATGTAGTGGATCTTAAAAAAAAGAAAAATCTTTTTTTATGACCAGTACTGGTGTCAAAAAAATTACCACTGATTATAATCATTTAGTATTACAGTATAAATGGAGCTATCATTTTTGAGACTTTAAAAATAACAACTTTTAATTTCACTTTAAACAATCTTCTCATAAACTTGTTATAATAAATATCATACCTGTGTCCTCCAGAAAGTAGGAAATATACAAAAAAATTATAAACTTATCAAACACTAAATTCTAAATTCTTATAAATAATTATATTTATCTCCTCATTTGCAAGTCGCTTTGGATAAAATGTTCTGCTAAATGACTAAATTTAGATATGTAAATGTGTGTATGTATGTATATTATTGTTACACTTTTATTATTATTTTTTAAGTTTTTAAGTTCCCATACAAACCTGTTTTATAAAGATTATAAACATAAGATCAAGCTTAGCAAGACTAAGCCAGAATAACTAACATAGTTTGGCAAATGGCAATGAGACATTCTTGCAATCCTGATAAACTATGATCCTAACTGAGATTCTATTTCCTAGGCGCTAGCCCATAAAACCCTCGTTCTCCTGCTGGGAGTGGATCCTTCTAAACAGCTTGACCATCCCCTGCCGACTGCTCACCCTCATGTCACCTACGCTTATATGAAGTATATGTGGAAGAGCACTCGCAAGGTAAACACTCGCACACTCACACAAAACAAGTGATTCCCTTCGCAGTGCCCCTGGGAAATATTTCCAATCTTGTACAGTCAAGTACAGATTCTCACCTGAGCCTCTGGGCCATGACACAGGTAGAATGTAGTGGGCATGTAGTGAGAAAAAAACTATATCCGGTGTCATACATTTATAGTGCTGTCCAAATTCTGAGTGAATGACTTAATTCCCTTCATTCATAGTCCACTCAACTGCCATACACTATATAGGAATGAAAGTGAGCAGTTTCGGACACAATGTCCGTCAAATGAGATGACATACATAGCACTTTTTTGTATGCTGTGTTAATATTTTTCAAATTATGCAAGATGTCAAATACTTGTTTCCTGTTATATAAGGCAATATGTGATAGTGGTTAAGACAAAATAAAGTGAGGCTTGTGGCTTCCATTTAGTTTTTCAAACAGCTTAAATTTACAAGACTGTAATTGGTTTTGGGAAATTCCTCCCCTCCCAACAACATTCCATGTGCCATTAGTAGCCTTTAATATGACCAATGAAAGCACTCCTTTACCAGGAAAAAACCTACTGTCTGATGTAACAAGATGAGTGGAATGGTTGCTTGGCTTTTTCTTTCCAGCTTTCTTCTCTTACCTTTTTGTTATTCTGCACTGTGAAGAGCAATCACCTTTTCCTTAATAGTATTGGCAAATGGACATGGTACAATATTATGAGATTTTATGTCCAACTCCCATATACATTAACTTAACTAGCTTAACTAACTTAATCAACTTAAATAGCTCATCATAAACAGTGTCTCTCTCTCTTGTTAAATTAAGCTTTACTTTTTGGGGTCCGGTTTAGTTAGAGTGATTTCCCAGTTAAATTGGGATTTTGTGTCACAGTAACCATACAGGACAATAATTTTTACATTTAATGTGTAGATTCATGACTTTGCATAATTATTAGATAGTGTGAGTATATTTTAAACATTTAGATTGTTAAATGTAGATTGGTATAATATATAGTTCATGATAATGCCTCTTCCAAATCTTTATGAGTTTAGAAAGATGTTTTGAAGTATGAGAGCGACCAAAAAGTAGCTGGCCCTGATTAACTTTCATAGTATTAAAAATAATAAAAAGTAAATGGGGACCAGAACCTATTAATAATTTATGCACACATATAATTATTGAATAAAAACAAATATCTGACTTATTTTAGAATTCCATTCATTCTTTTTTGTTGCAATATCCCAGAATATACTTAAAATAGATAGAATAATGGCGACAGAATTTTAATTTTTGACATTATCTGTTTAATGACAGTATAATTACATCACACCAATGTCCCATAGTACAGCTTGTTATATCTGTGAGAGATTACATAAGTACTGGCTAAGTACCAGGCACTGAGAATCATAGACCAAACCAGAGAGTCACAATCCACAGCACATTGTTGTGTTAAAATTACAGTCATAGGCATTACGCCAGGCTCACTTAGAAATTCCTGTGAAAAAATCAGAAAACAAACCATGATATTACAAAAACAGATTGAAATGTCACATTGATAGATCACAAAACACAATTGACTAAGTTGTTTGTTGGATAACTTGCTCTAATGGATTTGGTGTTACTGAAGGAAAATATCCGTTTAATGGAGTCTCTAGGAAATTAGGTGTTATGGTAATGCTCATGCAACTGGCAGGGGTCATTAGCATTGTTACAGTGAAATGATCAGGGGTGCGTTTCCCAAAGGCATAGTAAGCCTACTATGGTCGCAAGTTCCGTCTTTACCAGCATAGTTCAACGAGTCGGTGTTTCCCGAAAGCATAGTTCAAACGAACATTCGCAGTCAATGTCACAAACGTACGTGGTTTAAACTACAGCACTGGACCTGTGGTTAGAAGCATAGTTTCTTGTTAGTAAGATATATGGGCTTTAATAAATATGCTCTTGGGCAAAAGAAGCAAACTAACATGCATTGCTATCTTTATCTTCCATTCTATCTAAATATAAAAAGCGATTTAATTATGTGTTTTTGCACGTCCATTCTAAACGCTGCTTTTTAAAAGTGCGCATTGCGCAAAAAGGGCTAAGGGAACCTCGGAGTATGACGTAAGAGGGAACCTGCGATGATTCAAAGATCAAATAAAGCAAAATTACAGTGAGCAAAAATAATAAATTAGTCAATATGTGTCATGTTCAATACAGCAGTATCTTGGAGATCTTTAATCAGTTTAATAATAGAAGGTATATCTTCACGACATGCGTATGACGTCATTAACAATGGCCCTATGTTGTTGAACTAACGTGGTTTAAACGACGGAGATGTGACCGTGTTCGGGAAACAGTCGTGTGTAACTAGTTCGTTTACAAAACAATGCATCGTACTATGGTGGTTTATGAGCGAGTTACATCGTTTTTCGGGAAACGCACCCCTGTATAATAAAGATACTGTCTAAATGTAACAAAAAAATTAAGTGTTTACTATTTTCCTCTTGCATTATCAACACACTATTTTCCTGTTTAATTCAATCTGTATTGTATAAAGCGCTATATAAATAAAGGTGACTTAACTTGACTGTGTATACAAATGTCTTACAAGTTAATAATGATTACTTGCATGATATATTTTGGCATTGATTCTGTTTCCATCTCTCTCAGATCGATGCATTTCAGCATATGCAGCACTTTGTGCAGGGGATGCAACAGCAAGCACAACATGCCATCGCAGCTGAAGACCAGCAGCACAAACTGGAGCTACACAAGCTAATGGCACGGTCAGTAACCATATGCCCACACTCTTAGCTGATTTTATTTGAAAACTCCAATAAAAACCATATTGAATTAGTACGTTCCACATCAAAGTGATACAAGCTAGCGTTGTTCAATACCCCATACACAAAAACATACTAGTGTTATAAACAGAAGCACCAAATTAATTTATAATTTTGTGAACCAGCATAAAAAGCATGATTTTTTTTTTCTCAAACCATGCAAGTGTAAACCCACCCAATACAGATACTTCAATTACTCTTTTATTTATATAGCGCTTTTTACAATACAGATTTTAGCAAAGCATTGAACATTATCAGATAGGAGAATAGAGTGATAATAATTTTGGTAATACTTCTAAAAATGTAATTTGTCATATTAGTGATACTGATAACCTATCCCTAACCCTATTCCTGATGAGACCTTTAACTTCTGGTCTTCACAAAACTACCCTCACGTTCATAGAACTAGACAGAAAACTGCCTTTTTCATGCCTGTCCAGGCTTAAAATACACTAAACCGAACTTAAATAACTGATATGCATAACTGCATATTATATGTTGTTAGGGAAAAACAGTTATGGTCCAAAGACCAGGTGTTTTGTTCAATCAAGACCAGGAGTCAGAGATACAATTAATTGATACATACTTTGTATGAGTTCGTAGGCTGCATTATTTGCGTAAATACATTAATCGCTTCTTAGTGTTCTTAGCTTCTTAGTTTTTCCCATAGCGTCTTAGCAGACGCAGAACTTGTTCCTGTGTCTCAGGGAACCTGGGTTACGGAAGTAACCTGTACGTTTTTGCACTATTTATCATTTGCACTCTTTGCACCAGGTTTCACACGTTGCACTTTATGTAACTTAAATGTAACTTATTTGTCCTGTAGTTCTTATTGTAGTGTTGTTTTGTGTTGCACAAGGGTCCTGGAAAAACATTGTCTCATTTCACTATGTATAGATTGGCTATATGTGGCTAAAATGACAATAAAAGCTACATGACTTCCTCTGGCCAGAAGAAACTGGCCAGCAGTCTAATTCCAACTGCAACAAAGTTAGATTGTGAAAGGACTCATATGGTTCTTGTGGTTTTGTCCAAATGGCTATCTCTGTGACGAGGTCACCGAACAGTGTAAGGTAGATTGTTCCAAATTTGGGCTCTCAATAGGAAAAGGATTAGCCACACATGTTTGGTTTTGATAATACCTACAACTGAAATTACGCACTGAAATTACATGCATAGACGTTATTTTAAATGTGAAATGCATCTCAAAACAAGTCATTTCAGCTTAGAACAACTAAATTGCTTAAATGACTTTGATGAGTTTGGTTAGAGGAAGCTTTCTGGCTGCATAAACATGGCCTATATAGCCATCAAATTCTGTCCAATGGAAGCAGCCCTACCACCCAAAAAAAACCTCCCAATTTGTGATACATATAATTAGTGCAGTCCAATGGCCAAAATCCATTGATCTTCAGTGAGTTTCTGTCCCTGCTGTGTTGATTGTTTAAGTGCGATTATTTATGTAGAGCTAACTGGTTTTATGTTTTCTTTGTTTGTTTGTGTGTTTTTCCTCTGTGCAGGTGTTTTCTGAAGCTGGGGGAGTGGCAACTCAGCCTCCAGGGTATTAATGAGAGTACTATACCTAAAGTGTTACAGTATTACAGCCACTCAACAGAGCATGATCGCAACTGGTACAAGGTATGTGAACTTTACATGTATGTATATGGATGAATCATACTGAACCACTGAAACACTGTCACATTAAAACCTCTTTCTCATTGATCCTCATTAGATCCTGATGATATCATGGTACATAAATGCTTCAAATGTTAAATAATACAGCTTGGGACCACACTGAAATACAGATCTCAGTCACACTTTATGTTAGTGTCCTTGTTACAGTGCAAATATATATTTAAGTACTGAGTAATATGAATGTATTTTCATATTACTATTTGTTTATCGTTGAGATTATGATTTGGTGTAGGGTTATTTACATTTAGTCATTTAGCACTTTTATCCAAAGTTACCTAGAAATTATGACAATAGAAGCAACTAAAACCAACAAAAGAGTTTATACGCATTTTTTAAAGAACACAAGAAGCTAGAAAACAAATAAACCATGTAAGATGGTCAAGTCAACAAACACATAAAATAGAATCAGATGAACAGTTACATTCAAGATGGCGACCCATGCGGCAGCATGTGTTAGAGGTGCTGTGTGTTCCCGAACATAATCTGAGATATTTTTCTATTAAACAGATGAGAGAAAATTTCCTGAATTTTATCATCGTTAAAATGGGAACACTGGCTTATGATGAAATTGTTTTGTTAGCCTCAAGCAATTTTTCTTCTGAGTGGATCGAGGAATCCAAGTGGTTGTTGTTTGAAGTGAGCAAGACTACAATACGATGCATCAAGCATGAAGGCCCTGAGAAGGACATTAATAGTCTAAAGGACTGTTTAAGGGTACTAAATGAGTGTGATGAAAGGATCCCCTGGTTCGTCTCGTACTACCTGGATGAACTTCCACCTGTAGGATTTGGGAACGTGGACGCATTAGCGTTACTCAGTAAAGTGGAACAGTCAAGAAGTCAAAAAGTTGCAAGCCCGAGAAAGGCTTTGGAAACTCAGGCGAGCATAAATGAGGAACTGGGGGCAGCTGCAGCAGTCTTAGTTCACCAGGTGATGGCTATTGAGAAGCTTTGTGGATCCCGAGCACAGGTGGTTGGTGCGGCGGCGATGCACCAGGAGGGAGAGTTGCGGGATTTGGCTGCAGATGATTGCCAGTTTTGTGGAGAGGCCTCGAGTCCCCAGCTATAGTCTTCTCGGAAAGAAAACTTTGGGATTCGATGGTGAAGGATTGTCAGCCATGTGGGGAGGCCCCAAGTCCTCGACTGCAGCCCCCAGTGTGGAGTACTGTCGTGAGGAAAGGGGTTTGTAAGCCTCATAAGCCACCAAGTACAAATGGGCAGACCAACAGCTCTGCTTTATAGGATCGATCGAAACGGGACCAGTTGAAGAATAAGGGTATTGTTGGTACAGGTACCGAGAGTAACATTCCAGTGGTTAAGTCCAAGCTTGTAAGTGTGTTTGCAACTGGATTTTCTCCTAGTCTTGATGCTGACACGCTTTGCTCTTATTTGACAAAGAAAATGGGTAAACCGGTTACTTGTCGGAATATTTATACAACCCATGATGGATTTAGTTTGTTTCATGTGACTGCCTAGTGTAATGAGGCAGCCTCAGCTTTGGCTGGCTGGGATCTATGTTTGCCACTATTTTAAGGCCCGCAAACCTAGAGCAAACAAAGACCTTGAATCCTTGGATTAGAAGTGGGGTCTGTTTGGCTATTAAATCTATCAGGCTCACAGGAGAGCAATAACTCTGTGGATGCTTGAGATAATCTGCATTAAATACAAATTTTGTTGCATAATGCTCATGGTCTGTGTGTGCGGATAAAGCCGTTTGGTGGTGGTTAAACTGTTGGAGTCCTGTTATATGTTGGAGTCCAGGACTTCGGAGAAAGACTGAATCCAACACTGTTTTGAGTACTAAAATAGTTCAAGGTAGGATACCTGCTGGAGTGGCAGTACTATGGCATAAAATGTTTGACCAACTAGTGAATGGGGTCAGACTGGATGTTGATTGGGCTATAGGGATTGAGCTCAGTTGTGATGGGAAAAATTTATAATTTTGAATACACACCTTATGAGAGTCCACAGAATTAAGACGAATATCTTAATAGTTTGGATTGTGTTATGTCAGTTATTCAAGATAGTGCCATTACATGTTTTTTTATTTTTAATTTTTATCTTGGGTGATATGAATGCAGATGTTTCTGATGGTAACTCTTTATTTGCTAATCATCTAATGCAGTTTTGCTCTGACAATGTCTTGGTCCTCTCCAGTAAAGAACATTTACTGATAGCTACACATATATTAGTGATGCGTGGTATACAACCTCATGGTTAGACCATTGCACAACTGATGTGCATGATTCCTTACATTCCATGAGTATTAATTATGAGTTTACTGTCACTGATCATGTGCCTTTTTCTATGTATATAAATCTGGGCAACCTACCCTTACTTCTGTCTGTGAGTAACAACATGCAGGAAGGAAAAAAATAGATTCCAAATTAACAGAGGATGAACTGGAAATATGCTGTCTTCAATCTGACGTTGTTGAGTAAAATTATTTTACCAAAGAATGCTGTTGTATGCTGTGATATCAAATGTAAGAACCCACAACATGATATTGAGTTATGTCTTTTGTATGAGAAGATTGTGGAGTCTCTTTTTAAGTCATTGGATTTTACATGTATCATATTAGTGTCCATTATTAAAGACAGAGCTGGTAAGATAAATAGTATGGATAATTACCGGCCTATAGCTTTGGCCAGTACTCTGTCTAAAGTGTTTAAAAGGCTGTTATTGAACAGATTGGAACATTTTGTTCTGACTTCTGATAACCAGTTTGGATTTAAATTGAAACATGACACTGATATGTGTATCTTTGCTCTCAAGCGGATTTTAGATTTTTATAATAATTCCACAATTTTTATGTGTTTCATTGATGCTTCTAAAGATTTTGATCGTGTAAACCATTATTTTTTAATTTATACAGTAGAGGGGTTCCTGAGTACCTAGTGAGAATTTTGGCTTTTTGGTATGCCCATCAAATAATTTATGTAAAATGGGGTAGTTGTATGTCTGTCCTGCTCTGTGTGTGTAATGGAGTCAGATAGGAAAGTATTCTGTCCCGTTTTATTTAATGTATATATATAGTGCCCTCCACTAATATTGGCAGACTGTGAAAATAAATCTGCATTGTTTATCCTTTTGATCTTTCTTTAAAAAAAGGCACAAAATTCTAACCTATCATTGAAGTAAAAACTCATCATCAAATAAATGTTTTTCTCCAATACATGTAAGGCACAATTAGTGGCACCCAATTATTAATACATCCGTTTCCCAAGAAAATAGCTTGGAGTTTTCACCTGTAATGCCTGAAGAGATTGGGGAACACCTGATAAGAGAAAAGAGACCACTCCTTCATGCACAATCTCTCCAGATACTTCAGAATACCAGCTCCATGATGGTGCTTCTCCACTTTAGTTCACCTCACTCATGTTCTGCAGGGTTCAGAGGACTGGGCCAGTCATGGCAAAAGCTTCATTTTGTGCTCAGTGACTAAATCTTGTGTTTATATTGATGTTTCTGTTTCGATTATTGCCCCACTGGAAGACCCAACCATGGCCTATTACAGTATAAGCTTTCTAACGTCAGTCGGTCAGTTTAAGATTTGTTATCTGTTGGTGATTTATAGAATCCATGATGCCATGTGTCTAAACAAGATGTCCAAGACCTCCAGCAGAAATATAGGCCCACAACATCAAAAATGCAGTAGTATATTTCATTGTACACATGGAGTACTTTTTATCCCTGTGTTCACCAAACCTATTTTGAGTGTTTTCTGCTAAAAAAGATATTATAGTCCCATTTGTAGTTCCAGTCCTGTCTGACAACTGAACATGCTGGAAAACATTTTTGGATGAGTGAGGAGAACTTTTCCTAAACCCTCCTGAACAACATGTGCTGATGTAGGGGCTGTTTGACAATTTTAAAGGTTTTCTGACTCTGAGACCCAACTATTTTCTGCAATATATTATTTGTTTTTTCTCATTGTGTTGATGATTAAGGGAATTTGGGCTTTGTTTTCCCTCCTATTTTTTTGTGTGAAACAGGAATCCAGGGCTGGATAATTCCATGTCCATAATAACCCTGGAGTGCTCAAAATTGGGAGTATGAATGGGAAAATACTTCAGAGATATTTTACTCATAAAACATTCTAGGGGTGCCAATAATTGTGGTCAACAAGTATTGGAGAAAAACATTTATTTCATCACAAGAATTTCTCCCTATTTTCAGTTGTTTTTACTTAAATGATATAGAATTGTGTGATATTTTTATTTATTTTTTTTTTTTTTTTATGAAAGATCAAAAGGATAAACAGTGCAGATTTATTTTCACAGCCACATTTGCTCAGATTTACCAAGGTTGCCAATATTGGTGAAGGGTACTGTAGATGGTTTATCAAAGCAGTTAAACGGGTGTAGAACAGGGTGTATGGTTGGTCATACTACTATAAACCATTTGATGTATGCAGAGGATTTGTTGATTCTTTGTCCTTACAGTCTTCAACAGTTACTGAGGATTATGGCTTATCCCGTTATGGCTTAGATTTTGATATTAAATAGAATGCCAAAACGAGTAATGTTATGATTGTTAGGAGCAGGGAGGACATGACATTTATGTTCCCTGACTTCCATTTTACTTGGAATGTCCTCAAAGTGTGCAATAAGTGTAGAACTTAAAACAACACAAAGAAATATATGAAGCAAATGGTATTATATTCTTATATTAACTACAGAACATTGATATGTTTTCTTTTTCTTTTTCTTTTTTTTCTTTTCGTTTTTATGCTTTAATAAAACAGTTAAAAAATAAGCAATTACTGAGTAACTAAGTAACTTTTAGTTAACTTTTCTAAACTGTTAAAAAAAGTATTTTATTTATTTATTTGTTTTGTATTTATAGTGAGGCACTGAATTTGAAGTGAATTTGTCTGTTAAGAGTCTGATAACTTCTTGGTTGTGTTCCTGCAGTAATGTTTTTGTAAAGTAAAAATAACATAGGATCTTAAAAAAAAAAAAACATGAAAATGCAAAAGTTTTAATGAACACAAAAGTTTGGGATTGCAGTAGTGATTTGGAGAGGAAGTGGGCCTTGGAGTAAAAAAGGATGAGAACCACTGCTTTAGGTAAATGCAGGCTAAGTACTAAGAACTGAACATTACTTTATTACACTCTAAAAAACACTGGGTTAAAAACAACCCAAATTGGGTAGTTTTTAACCCAAGGGCTGGGTAAATATAGGAC
>JAUMHR010000055.1:17722940-17736360 GCA_032361145.1 Enteromius fasciolatus
CCAGAGCCACTGTTCAAGATGGCCGCCGCTGCCGAGCCATTGCACAAGATGTCTGCCACCCCAGAGCCACTAAACAAGGTGGCCGCCCTGCCTCATTCAAAACAGCAAACAAGATGGCCGCCCTGCCTCAATGAAAGTCAGCAGACAAGATGGGTGCCGCCCGTATACCATTGCACAAGATGGCCACCGACACAAAGGTCAAACGTCAGCCCTTAGCTTCCCTGGAAGTCTCTCCTATGTCTCAGAGCTTCGTAGGAATGGCATTTGAGGACTCCCAGACCTTCCTCGGGCAGAAAAGGATGGCATTCCCCATGAGCATGTTCCCAGGTCCACGTTAGAGTCCCTAGTGGTATCGGATCTGGCCGTCAATCGTCGTTCCACCGGTGGTTGCATGACCTCCAGAGGTCATAGCAAAAGCTAAAACCTCTTTGGTGGTTCCACCAGTGGCTGCACAACCTCTGGAGATGTAAAGTAATGCCGTAGTTTTTCCAGAGGTTCCGCTGGTGGCTGCACAACGTCCAGAACCAGTTATTTATGCCCGAGTACCTTCGTACTGTCCCAAACACGGAGGTTCCACCAGTGGTTGCACGACCCCCGGAGATGTTGACTCCAGTCATAGACTCTCCAGAGGTTCTGCTGGTGACTGAACCACCTCTGGGACCTTCAGTTCAGGCCATTGAACCTTTGCCTTGCCCTGCTCCTGACTTTAAGGCCATTGAATGCTCAGTCCAGATTCCGTTCCGCAGTCTCGCCCAGGATAGCCATTACCTAGTCCAGTCCCAGAGTCACAGCCAGGAGTGCTGTTCCTCAACCCTGAGAATTCAGTTTGCCCTATAATGGCCACGGAGGCAGTCCTCAAACTCTCGTCCTGCTCTGATCCGGCCATGGAGGCCGTCCTTGAACTCTCGTCCTGCCCAGCTACGGTCATGCAAGTCATTGAATGCTCGTCCTGCCCTGCCACAGCAATGGAAGCGATTTGTGAGTGTGCATTCTGCCCTGTCATGGCTAAGGAGTCCTTTGAGCTCTTGCCTTGCTGCAGCTAAGGAGATCACCCTTGAACTCTCGTCCAGCCCTGTTCCGGCCATGGAGGCTGTTCTCACACTCTCGTCCAGCCCTGTCCCTACCATGGAGACCATCTACTACCACGTAGCCTGCTCAGCACTGGCCGAGGAGGCCTTAATTAACCTCTCTATGCAATCTCTCATAATAACTTCAGCTCTGCCCTGGTCTCCTGTGCCACTCTGGTCTTCCGTTCAGCCTGCATCGCCCTGGTGGACTCCGATTTCACCTGCTCCATCCTGGAGGTCCTCCGTGCCAACTGCTCTGCCCTGGGGGGTGTTCCAACCACCCACTCTGCCCTGGTGGGCGTATGGCCCTGCCTCTGCCATTTGCTCCATCTTGTAGGACATTCCTGCCATCTGCTCTTCCCCGGAGGGTCTCTATCCCGCCTGCTCCACCTTGGACCCCGAACGAACTTGAAGCAGGTACTGTCTCTGCCATAGAGGCCATAACTAACCTCTCTGTGCTCTCCGTTTTAGTCTTGCCCGTTCAACCATGGAGAGCATCACTGTCTCCTGCTCCGTACTGGTGGGTGTTACTATGCCCTGCTCCATTCTGGTGGGCTTTTCTGTTACCTGTCCTGCCCTGGAGGGTGTCACTGTCTATTGCTCCAGCCTGGTGGGCATCTCCGCCACCAGCTTTGCCTCGGAGGGCATCGCTGCCACCTGTTCCGCCCTGGAGGGTACCCCGGTGTATGCACCACCATGGTCCTCTGATTTGCCTGAACCACTGTGGTTCAACGTGCCACTCCCTCAGCTCCATGGTCCAGGCCCCTCATTGTTCCATGCTTTCGTTTTTCACTTCCACAAATACTTGGCCCTCCATCTTTCCCCCAGCCCCTCCCCTGTTTCACTGTCCTCCAGAACTTTCATGTTGTGTGTTAGGAGTGTCTGGAAGCCGCTCCTTGGGGGGGGGGGCTCTGTTACGTTGTCGATCAGTATTTTCCTTGGTTAATGTTTTGTGGACTTTTATTATGAACTTTTGTCTCTCCCTGTGTCTTGCTTCCCTTCTGTTTGTGTATCCTCCCAGCTTGTTATTCACTATGGGTTTTGATTAGTTGCTCCTCCCCTTTTGTCTTATTATCAGTTGTATTTAAGTAGCAGTTTGTGTTTTACCCGGGGCCGATCATTGTGGTGTTTCTCCCCTTTGTAAGCCTGCCTGGTTCTTTGTGTTTCTGTTTTGGATGGACTGTTGCTGCCTGCCTCGGATATTAGCTCTTGTCTTTGCCCTTCTGTTTCGCTGTTTGCCCGACCTCTGCTCCCCTCATTGGATTATTCTTGTGTTTGCATCTGATACACCTGATTGCCGTTGTCTCGACCCTGCTTGTTTCGATGTTGTGTTTAAATAAAGCCTGCATTTGGATCCACTTATCCTTGTCTCCTCTATTCGTCACAATAACACTTTTCTGTAGTATTGTTCTTGTATATCATCTTAAAACATTACAAATAAAAGCCTCAGTAGGCAGTTTTTAACATTTCTTTTGATTGGTTATTTTTTTTTTAAATAAAATACAGGAACAAAGTTTCATTCAAAGGTCTGGGCTTCTTAACATTGGCTTAGCTCTAGGTGTCGGTGACAATGGGGCAAAAAGACCACATTCTCTCACACACAGGAAAAGATTTTTAATTGTCCATCAGTGTTTATAGAAATATACAGTGAGGTCAATAAGTATTTGATTACCCTGTGATTTTGCAAGTTCTCTTACTTAGAAATCATGGAGGGGTCTGCAATCAGCATAGCTGATGTGAGAGACAGAATTTAAAAAATCCGGGAAATCACATTTTTTAACAATTTATTTGGGAATTACTGTGTCAAATAAGTATTTAATATTTGGTACAGAAGCCTTTGTTAACAATTACAGATGTCAAACAGTTCCTGTAGTTCTTTACCAGGTTTGCACACACATTTTGGCCCACTCCTCTATACAGATCTTCTCTAGGATTTTCACCTATGCAAAAAATTGTAGACCCCTCCATGATTTCTAACTGAGAGATAACTT
Organism: Enteromius fasciolatus; assembly: GCA_032361145.1. Lineage (NCBI taxonomy): Eukaryota > Metazoa > Chordata > Actinopteri > Cypriniformes > Cyprinidae > Enteromius > Enteromius fasciolatus. The sequence continues at coordinate 17,725,999 of JAUMHR010000055.1, forward strand.
GCAAAATCTCAGGGTGATCAAATACTTATTGACCTCGCTGTGTATACACCCCTCCCCCCTCGTCCTTTTTGTAACTGCGGCTGTGATTTCAGGCTTATGGCCGAGACCTGATGGAAGCGCAGGACTGGTGCAGAAAGTACATGCGATCTGGTAATGTGAAGGACCTGACGCAGGCCTGGGACCTGTACTACCATGTGTTTCGCAGGATCTCCAAACAGTTGCCACAGGTCTGCCAGTAGTGTTTCTTTCTAGTGTATTCCTCAGAATAGTCTTTAAATTACTTACATCAGCCTGCAACAATTTCATAAATCATGATGTCTTAAATACTGGTGTTGTTTTTAAAACTGAAAAAAAACTTTGGGACTGAGAACAGAAAATATAATCATGTCTTTACAATGGTAAAATTATTTTTAACTATTAAACTCACAATGATGTGATGATGTTAATCTCATAGCAAGTAAATGTTCAGGATAAAGACTAACTGTTGTTAATATTACCTGATATGTTGTTGTTATAAATTTCTGATAGTGTTGATACAATATAAGTGCAAAGAAGTGCACTTTTAAACACAACTATTTGCTTTGGTCAGGATATATTTTAGTAATGTTTCATAAAATTATGTATTCATGCATATATCTTTGTCCACAGCTCACTTCACTAGAGCTTCAGTACGTCTCACCTAAACTACTTATGTGTCGTGATCTGGAGTTGGCCGTGCCTGGAACATATGACCCCAATCAGCCAATTATACGTATCCAGTCTATTGCTCCCTCATTGCAGGTCATCACCTCCAAACAGCGGCCACGCAAACTCACTATCATGGGTAAGAACCAAGTGAAAATTAGCTGTTTAGCATAGACTATTATAAATATTAAGGGGAAAGAAATTGAACAACAGACAACAACATAAATTTATGTTACATGTTTTGTTTTTTTAATTTCCCAATCTTGTGATATATGGCATGTGTCCTCAGGTCCTAGTGAAGGCAAGGAATTGTTGTTTTTAAGAGGGCGAAATTTCATTTTGTTGTCTTTATTTCCACACAAACACATGCTATGATCTTGGTTGTAAACATAAATGCATTTGTGACAGTTGACACAGTGAAGACAATGCTTTTTTCTGTTCTGTGCCCTGCAGGTAGCAACGGTCATGAGTTCATGTTTTTGCTGAAGGGTCATGAGGATCTACGGCAAGACGAGAGAGTCATGCAGCTTTTTGGCTTAGTGAACACTCTACTGGCTAATGACCCAGCCTCCTTGCGCAAGAATCTGAGGCAAGCCTCTTGCATTCTGGCATCGGAATTTCAGAAAGTGTCATTCTTTAAAACAAGTTATATCAGACAAACAAGATAAACCAAATTATATACTGATACCTTGTTTATTTTTCTCTTAACTTACTTACAAATATAATTTTGTTTATCTGATCAGCAATCAATGCTATATAGATTCAAAATGTTTGACACAAGTATAATACAGTACAAATTAGTAGTTGACCAATACACAGTATTACTATGGCAGGTATATAAGCCAGTATTTTGCTGGCAAAAGTCTTAATTACTGGCACATATGCAAACATCTACTGCCCTTCCATCCACAAATAAGAACTCAAACCTTCTAACTGTGAGGCAGCAGTGCTACCTGCTGAGCAGAGCTGGTATTACAGTGGCCGCCTCAAATAAAAGCATTTGCTTGATGTTCATGCTTTTAAATATTCATGAAAATCTAATTAAATAATAATAATTAAATAAGATATTTTCAAAAACTTACGCTTTCTTATTATTGGTTTTTGTTTTTAAGTTAAACTTAAGATTAGGTTTTTAATCACTCATGTAAAACATACAATGTGGATGAAAAGATGCTTCAATTAGATTCTTACTCATAAAGATTTCTAGATGCTTTAGAGATAAAATATTCATTTAAATTAATTAATAGAAAATTGTTTTATCTAAAAAGTCCAATTTTCATAGCCCGTTATTTACCAAGTGTTATAATACTTGTAAAGGGTGCTATACTATGGTGACCGGGAGGGGACTTCTTCGGTTCACTTAGTTTTGTCATGGCCACGACATATTAACTTGTGGTAACGTGATAATAGGTCTTGGCCACAAGATCGTTTTCTTGAGGTAACGACATCCTTATGTCATGGCCTCGAGATGCTATGTTGAGGGAATTACATTTTTCTTGTGGCCATGACTTTATTGCATAAACAAACCTGTTCACAATGGCAGAAAACAAAACATGGGAAAGGAATGCTTAGAAATGATAGCGAGAGCAGATCAAGACTTTGCGGTGAGTGTGTTTGGTTGTGGCTTTTATGCTGGGTGTAATGAGTGTGTGGGCGTGGATAATGAGCTGCAGGTGTAGGTGTGTAATCAGGCTTCAGGTGTGTGTGCAATCAAGAGTGAGGCATGATGGAAAGTTGAGTCTGTGTGTGTGTGATTCTAATGGTGGTGTGATGGTGCAATGGCTGCTGGGAAATGTAGTCTAGATAACGGTCTGAGAGTCTGGGGTGATTCTGTGTTGGCTGAATATCATGACAGCTAAATTGAAAATTACTAATTCGCAGAAATAAAATGTATTAAATTCAACCTTAAAACTGCATTTTGAATTCCAGTCGGCATGATCAAAGCTTTAATATATTAAGGCTACATATATTTATATTATATATTTTTTCGAATATTACAGAAGGTTTATTTACAAAAAGTCAGAATGTTATGTAAAGAGATTAAAATGAAGGGCTAAAATAAAAATTGAGTAATAATATTGTTGATGGTGATAATAGTTTAATAATGATATACAAATATTTTGAAGACAATCGAGGGATGGGTAAAATGTTTTGTACGTATGCCTGTTTTATTTAGGCTACTTTAGGTAACGTTTATTCATGATAAACTTAATATGAATGCTGTTTACATTGCGTGCAATAGGCCTATAATAATTTATATTATAAGACACTAAAAGAAAATAATTTATAATAATTAATAAAATAATTTCTTTATTCAAAATAAAATAATAATGAATTTATCCCTGATAATACCGGAATGCTATGGTTTGTTTACGCAATAAACTTGTGGATACAAGAAAAATGTGTTGTTCCCTCAACATAAGAAGTCATGGCCACAAGAAATTGAAGTTTTTCCCTCAACATAGCATCTCGAGGCCACGATATAAGGATGTTTTTACCTCGACAAAACAATCTCATGGCCACGGTCCCACGAGTTAATAAGACATTCCCACAAATGAATATCACATGACCACGTTACATTATCACATTCCCTAGAGTTAATATGTCATGGCCACGGCAAAACTAAGTGAACCAAAGACGTCTTCTCACGGTCACTGCACTATATAGTACTAGTGGACTAATTTAAAATATTAGCTAGCTCTGTCAGTAGGTTTGATGCCCTGATTTTTGTGGCTCATTTTTTTCTCTAATGAATATGTCCTTGAACAGTATTCAGCGCTATGCTGTGATTCCACTCTCCACCAACTCTGGTCTGATCGGCTGGGTTCCTCACTGTGATACGCTGCATGCGCTGATTCGAGACTACAGAGAGAAGAAGAAGATCCTACTCAATATTGAACATCGCATCATGCTTAGGGTAACATGTCTCAAACCTGTCAAATACAGCTTCCTATATGCCATTAAAGTCAACTTTGACCATTTTTACTTTAGTTATATACTTTCCTGGTCTTACTATGAACAGTTCAGCAGTGCATTTTATTAGAAAGAAATGGAGTAGGAGGACATGAAGAACTAAAAAAGTAAAATTGATCACTGTTGTCTAAAACTGTCATTTATGGTAGATGGCACCTGACTATGACCACTTGACTCTCATGGAGAAGGTGGAGGTTTTTGAGCATGCGGTGAACAATACAGCAGGAGATGACCTGGCCAAACTGCTGTGGCTTAAGAGTCCCAGCTCAGAGGTTTGCAATCATAATTTTATTGCATAACAAATATTTTTATTATAATTTTGAGGAGTATTAAATTTAGGAGTGAAAATGCAGATACATGGCGTCTAATATTAAATTTTAAAAGGCTCTGATTTAGTGCTGTTTGTTCAAATTTTACAATTGTAAATATATTTAGCATTGCATCTACAGACAAAAAAAAAAAGAGTCTACTTTTTTGTACAGGTTTGGTTTGATAGGAGGACAAACTACACCCGCTCATTAGCTGTCATGTCCATGGTTGGCTATATCTTAGGGCTTGGGGACAGGTAAAAAATAAATTGTCATTATTACTTTTTTTTAATCAACACTTGTTTATTCATTATTTTTTATACCAAGCACAATCTTTTTCACTCCAACCACAGACATCCTTCTAATCTGATGTTGGACAGGCTGAGTGGAAAGATACTGCATATTGATTTTGGGGACTGTTTTGAGGTATATATATTTTTTTATAAACAAGAACAAATAAGCAGCATCCGGTAGTTTTGTTTGTTTACAATGTTTGTTTTTTTACATATAAATTTAAGGTTGCAATGACCAGAGAAAAATTCCCTGAGAAAATACCTTTCAGATTAACCCGGATGTTAACCAATGCCATGGAGGTAAGATGTATGGGGGTGTATTTGGAGTTTTCAAGTCCAAAATATTTTCTTTCCACCTTGCCTTAACTAGTAACTCTTCTAGATACTGGGGAAAAAACTGTGATTAACGAGCAGTCATTTTACTAGTATATTGTCTGTTAATTTATATTTCTGCATTCTGCATGACCATATTTTAGATCCCTCAATCCTACAACATATCTAAAATTAAAAACTTATCAATAAACAGCAAATTGTGTGTTTATTGAAGATAGGTAGTAAGTTAATAGTAAGAAATGGTCCCCAAACTATTTGACTGAAACGCCCTTGCATGCTGGGAATGCTATGAATGGCATCTTTCTGGCTGCCTAACAGATCATGTTTTCCCTCAGGTGACTGGACTGGATGGTAACTACCGGATTACATGTCACACAGTGATGGAGGTACTTCGGGAACACAGGGACAGTGTCATGGCCGTGCTGGAGGCCTTTGTCTATGATCCATTACTCAACTGGAGGCTTATGGACAGTGAGCACACAACTTTTTCATATTCAATGACTTTAAAATACCAGAGCCACATGATCCTGTTAGCTCTATGCAAACTTAGGAGGTTGTGAGTGTATGAGTCAGATAACCTGCTAATTATGACAATGCAGTTAAATTAAGAGTTTCATTGTTGCTGTTATAGCAGTAATGACTATGTATATGTTTCGGAGTCAGTGTCAACTAAAGCTGACGGTGATGCCTCGTTATCTAAACAGTAAAGTGGATGTGCATTTAGAGTACTTGTTTCAAATTGGAATGGGTTCATTTAAAAGTAGAAAAGCTTTTTATGTTGTTTGAGTGATTAATGGAGCTCAAACGTAGTTTAGGCAGAACCAAGGAGTGACAGCTAGCATCAGCTAACACCAAGCTGGTTGTATCTCTTTCCAATATGTGTAGCTTGATGTTTAAATGCTAATGTACCTGTTACTCAGCATATTTGTGATGTATTTTGTAATTCACATAAGGTCATTAGAAAATGTTGGTGCCCTAGTGACCTGTATACAGTGGCTAATAGAAATGTCAAAAGTTATTTATTTTATTATTTTAATTTATTTAAAAATGGCAACCTATAATATTAGTGTTTGGTCTATACTAGGGCTGCAACAACTAATCGGTAAAGTCAATGATTATCAATAATAAAAATAATCAACAACGATTCTCATTATCGATTATTCAGCTCTGCCCACAGTGGACATCCAACATCCAGCCGGACACAACAAATTACAATTGAATGACACATTTCTATGGACAAAATTAATCTATAATAGTGGATAAAACAGAATGGGATATTGTGGAAGAAGTATGTGATTAAACTGCCCAAATCATGATAAACCATTGTAATTCTTTATTTTAAACTTTAAGCTAATGCATTAGCGTAATGGCTTGCCTTGTCAGGTGCTTTGACAGATTGCGTGTTCGTCCTCAGCGTAAAAACTTTAAGTTTGGGCTCACAAATTCACGTGAGGATTTCCATTTTTGCATAAAGGTCCTTCCTGAAAGTAAATCTTTAACAGTTTGTTTTTATTCGTCCTTGTAAGAATTATATTTATCATTATTTACATTTTTAATCATGTTTAATTAATTAATAAACAGTAATGTTTAATAATTTGTAATTATTATTTAAATGTTTAATTTACTGTAGAGATTTAAACTATATTATACGGAGCCCCTTACGGGATGTGATGGAGAAAAAAAAAAATCGGGGTGGGTAAAAAAAAAAATTTAAGGTGGAAAGAATTTTTTGTTTTCCAAATCTTTTGTTCTCTCGCAAAACTTTGTGTTCTCCGGCATAACTTGTTGAGTTTCCAGTGGTTCAGACAGCTCTGTACATTCATACTGGAGCAATTCTTAGAGTTTTACTCTCTGAAGTATAAAGAAATACAGCCAGTGCTTAATTCAAGGCACAGTTATGACATCAGTAAAAGACACCTGAAAAGGATATTTCATGAAAAAGGATTAGGTGTGGCCAAGGGGACTTGAGAGAAAAAAATGCCCCTGCTCAAACAAATTAAATCTATTACGTCAATTGCCAACAAAGTGAAAATGAATAGACAGTGTTGACTATGACATTAAGATTGCTCACGTTAAACCGTATATTTTATGTTAAGTGTTTTTTTCTTTTCAGTATTGCACGTAGGGATGTACATTTTAACCGCTTAAAGGCAGGGTATGCGATTTCTGGAAGCCAATGTTGATATTTGAAATCATCAAAACAAACGCACACATACACACACATATATATAAATATATATTTTAATTTTTTTTATCTATTTCATTAATTTATCTAATTATTTAAAAGGTTTGTTGCATGGTTAAAATACGCGACTTATGTGTATTTTAGAGGAAAAAATATAAATAATAAACACTGTAAACATAGGCTATTTTAATTTATTCCACTCTACAACAAATCCTTTCAATGTATCAATATTTAGAAAAGAAATGTAAAAAGCAATAGTTATATAAATGATAAGCCAAAACAAATTATTTTAGGCTAAAACAAAACTGAAACTAACGTTGGGTCTCTCATTTCACACAATGCCCTTGTATTTACTATGTATTTGAATCCTAAATTGATTGATTAGGCTACTTGGCTACTTCACTCGCGTTCCAATATTCCAGGGGCACCTGCATGATTTCTTCCGAGGATATGCACTTCTGTCAGATTGTTTTTGTTTGTTTGTTTTGTTTTTTGTGGCCAACAATTGCAGCTGCTACCAATCTCCTCGTTACTAATTACCCCGCCAAACTATTCTCCACAGCCGTAAATACCGCTCACTTCCTCTCCTTAGTATCTGCGTATTCTGCGCCTCCCCCTTTCCGCCACCTGACCTAAGGGAAGGGTCTAATAACTTTCCGCGTTCTCCAGTTCCTTCGGGGGGCACGCGGAGACCAGCCTGGCCTCCGAGCATCTGTTAACCCTAGCCTCCTAGGGGTAAACCTCCTAGGACAAATCAATTTTATCGCCGAGGAAGTAGGAACTAGTAAATTGACTTTGGCGTGTAGACACTGATAAATTCATAATTTCTGACATGGCTGGTTCAGTATAATTTAGGGTACTGAATCTCTGAAAGTCTGAGCGCTCATGGTACACGCAGTACAGCCGTACACCTGCAAGGCCATCATAAAATATCCACATAAAATCTCACGCAATCCCTTTTTTTAGAAACAACAAGGCTACTCTTTTTAAAGATGAGGTTGCTTTTTGTCGTCTCCTTTCCGTACAGCACAAAAATAAACCGAAACTCTGCATAGGCTACATGTTGCCGTTTTTAGTTTTGGTTATTTATTTATTACTTTAATTAATTAATTATAATTATAATTTTATTATATAAAATAATAATTCTTGTTTAGGCCTATTTATCCTTTATAATTAATTTTTTTTCTCTTTCTTGCAGAAGCACTGATAAGACCATCCTGTTGTTTGCTAGGTTTTGTAAAATGAATCCCTGGAAAACATTAGTAATTTTAGCTTATCCTTTCTAATTTTAAATAATCTTGTTGGTTAAGGGTTTATAATTGGTGGAGCATCAATTGTTAGTTATACCCGTAATTGCGCAATCAAACACAATTTAAAAAAAATGTAATCATTAGCCCTATTATTTTTTTTGAGAGTGTTCGCGATAGATCAAAGTTAGTGATAATATTACATTCTGTATATAATTAATTCGCTGTTTGAATAACTATGGAAAGGAAACGTTATAGAAATATAAATGTATAATTATTATTTTTATTATTTTTTTTTAATTAAATTGTAATCACGTTCAATACAAATTCTGTCCCATTAAACGTGTTTTATTAGCCTACATGACACCTATGTTTGGTCATTGCCTAAAAAGACGGGTATACGATGTTTAATACATTTGCCTCTTTTTTTTTAGCCACCCTGGAGTTGTTTCACCCTCCGCCTATGGGTGTATGACATTAAAGGGAGAGCGATCATAATGCGCATATAGAAGCATTAGCTGTCAAACGCATCAGATATGGCTGTAGCACTGCTTCAAGTCAAATACACTTGTTGTTCTCTCGCAAGGCATCTGCATAGTGCTTCGTGCTTTTGTTGGCATCTGTAGACAATAGACGTGTTCGACTTGAAGCGGCGCTGCAGCCACCAGTCGGTCTCACGGCAGTTCATGATTTAGTCACGTAATTTAATTTAATCAATTTATTCGTGGCAGGGACACATTTATGCATTTCAATTAGATGCATCTTAGTTTAAAAAAACGTGTTGGACTTATGAAAATAACTTAATAAACGTGTCCCTACCACGAATAAATACAGAGAGACTGGGTTGGTGTATAACATCAAAGTGCCACGAACGTTTGACAACTGATGGTTCCATATGCGTGTTATGATAGCTCTCGCTTTCGGTCTCTGCAGCACCGCGTCTAGTGATGTAGAACTGCTCCATTACGCAGCTGTCTAATCCTCTGGAAGCGTAAAGTACAGAGACAGTGTTTATCTAAGCTCAATTGGTTATGCCAGAGAATGCGAACGTTTTGCGAGAGAACGAGAGAGAAAGATTTGATCTTTCCACCTTGAATTTTTTTTTACCCACCCCGATTTTTTTTCTCCACCTTGTCCCTTAAGGGGCTTCGTAATATTAAACTATAAATTATATATAATAAAATTATTAAAACAAATGTAAGGGTTCAACAAAATATGTAAGCTTTGTACCACTGCTGCTCTAAACTAACAGTATTAGTGATTAAAATCAAATGAAATGACAAAATCATTTTTTAGCTTTCTGTATTGGTTAGTCCTCCAATATCCGTAAGCTCTTTAGTAACAATAGTTGGCTATTTCTAGTGACATAATTATTGTTGTTATCTAGGCAGAAAAAACTAGTCAAGCACTTTAGTGTTTTTGTTTTTTTCTTCAGATACCCAATTACAGTCAAAAAGTACATAAACATAAGCATAGGAGGACATTAAGTATTGTTTTCATGGCATACAGTTGACACGTTTGTTTGAAGGACATTGCAGTCTTTTGTCAATTAAAAAAAAAAAGAAAAGTGTTCTCTCTTTGTTTTTTCTTTATCCATTTAATGGAAAAAAATAATCGGACAACTAATAGATTATCAAAATAATCATTAGTTGCAGCCCTAGTTGTTATCATGCATTTTGTTTGTAAAAAGAAAGAAAGGTAAAGTGTGCCAAGAAACTGGATGTTTTTTTTTCTCCTACAGCAAACACTAAAGGAAACAAGCGCTCTAGGACCAGAACTGACTCCTACACCGCAGGACAGTCTGTTGGTAAGTGACTTTATCCCTATTCTAATTAATAGTGTTATAGTAGGATAAACTCCCCTGTAAAACTGATAAGCAGGGAGATTACAGAAAAAAAGATGTTCCCAAGATTTTGTTTACACTTATTTAGATTTGCCATAAATAAGGCATTTATTTACACACAGTCCCATAAAGAAAAAGTGACATTATGATATTACCTTTAAAGTACTCATCCAGTATTTCCACCAAAACTAATGTATGTTCTTGGTAATAGATTCATTTTTGTGTTGTCTTTTTGGTATGTTTCATTTAGAAGCTATGGAGGGTATTGACCTGGGGGAAACAACTCACAAAAAGCCTGGGACTACAGTTCCTGAGTCAATTCACTCCTTCAGTAAGTCCTTAAAGACCGTCATGAGACAATGAGACAAAGGGTTTACACACTTTATTAAATAAAAAAAAACATTTTATTTGTGCTTTTCAACATATTACAACTTGTAATTGACTTGTAAATTAATTAACTAAACATAATAATCACTTATTAATCATTTGTGAATGT
>JAUMHR010000055.1:17754133-17770393 GCA_032361145.1 Enteromius fasciolatus
TTCTGCCAAAAAGTAATTGAGTTAGTAACTCAGTTACCACACTGTAAAAGTAATTAGTTACTCAGCAACATAACTGAGATTATTTTTTATGTTTTACAGTGTTATTATGTTCTATAACCTCTTTTACGTCAAAGATGTTTACAATAACTGATTGAAGAATAAAAACTGTATTTTAGAACATTTGGTATTTATTCGAACTTAGCTTGCAGCCTGCCATATGATATGCCTAGAAATATAATACACAAAAAATAAAAATTGAAAATAAAATTCAAGTGCAAAATTAAGACACACAAATGTAAACTTGGGTAAAAAAAAACAAAGGAAAATCTAGCCTTAAATACTGCAGTTACTCTGTAACGGTATATTAGGCCTAATGCACAATAAACGGAACACTATCATGCTCTTAAATATTGAAAATAAATAATGTTAACACTTTGCATTTATGTGCAAAACTAAGACACACAACTGTAAACTTGGTTAATAAGAAACAAAAGAAAATCTGGCCTTTAATTTGTGCAATTATCTGTATCTGTATAATATTGCACGAGAAACTCGAAAAATGGAGCGATGCTTGTTTAAACGGAGTGTCTCCATCTCCTTCGCTGAAGGCTGTATTTGGGCTTGTGTTAGCAGTAGCAACAAGTTTCGTGTTAACGTGTAGATGTAAGGTGCTTCATAAGGTTAGAGTTGCTTGAGATAGACGTGGATAATATCCTTTTTTCTTGGCATAGAGTGCATGATACATATACATTATTGCCTTTAATTTTGACGAGGGAGAAGTAGTGCCGATACTTCCAGTTTGAGAATGCTGCCTTTGATTTTCCTTGGCTAGCCGCCATTGTCACTGTCCAGTGTGATCAGAGATGTCAGAGTGTCAGTTAGCGTGCAGTGAGATTGCCTCCGCCCACCCAGCCAATTTCCTTTTCAGGTGACGCTACCAAAGTGTAATCAGTGAGGTTTAGAATCAGAAGTGATTGATGCTATGATAATGCTGTATGTAACCTCCATGCCATCAGGAGCTCAGTCAGACTGTAACCATCTGCCAGCAGTGTTGTTCTGTAAGCCAGCAATATGAGATAAGATCTTTAGCTATGTTGAGCAACTGTTACACCATCTGAACAGTATATTTGGCTTGTCTGAAGGCTGTTGGCAATGTGACCGAAGCTGTGGTCTGCTGCAAGGCTTGAAAATGGAAATCTCAAGCCTGCTGTCAGAGAAAAGAATCTCTGAAATTCCACACTGGAAAAATATTGACTTTTACTGCACTATTACATTTCATAATTTATTTTGCTGGAGTTAGTTTGAAAAATTCCACAAGTCTGAATAAAATAGGTCACTACTAGTAGATAGATGCTACAATGTTTTGAAAACAAGCCTGCACCACACATAAGTCATGGTCTGGCAGGAATCTCAATAATATGGATTTTTTTTTTTTGTAGCGAAATTACATTTGAATTGCAATATTCAAAATGGAAATGTATTTCTTATTTTAATTTACATTCTCAATTACCCCAAATTTGCAAAGTTTGGGAAATTAAAATTAAAATAGATTATTTACATTTGCAGTAGTCGTAATTACATACTAATATTAACGCTTTATAAGTCATTATATAATTAAAATATATAACCCAAATTGATTTGATATGTGTAACATGTCCAAGCAGAAAAAGTAATAAAATTATTATTTAAATGTGATTTGTCCTAAATGCATTTAGACTAACAGTTAGGACACTTACAATTGCATTTTCATCATGATGCCGTGGGATATTTGTAGCAAAATTCAATGCGGTTTTGAAAATGCATTCTGAGCTGACCACGCCCACCCTCCACCAATCATTGCCTCAAGGGGAGGGATTGGCCGAAATGTGTTCAATTATTTTTGTGTGACACACTTCTGCCAATCATCAAAATTAATTAGCAAATAATCATCAACTAGGTGGCAATATGCACTAAGCATGTAAACGACCATTGAACAAAAGAAAAAAGAAAAAGAATGGCACGCTTTTACTTAAGCATCTATGTAGATTCATTACTAAATCACTCAGGTGTTAAAACATACCAAAAAATGTATTTATTAAAATCACACAGTGACTCGTCGATTCATCGCTTTGTTGAGGATGTCTTGAAACTTAACCAGGAGCATACTCTGTTTTTGGAACCAACGTATCTTGAGTAAACAGGTTTTGGGTTAATCAACTGAAAGTTCAGGCTTTAGCTGATGGGAAGTTAACTGTGCTTTCTGTAATACTCCCCTGGGATGTGACAACCTGATGCACAGATCAGGTATTTTCACACATTTGTATTTCTCCCAAACTGTTGACTTAAAACATAACCAATCATATTTACATATAACAAGATTTACATATAGACAGGCATTTTGACATTACTTTTTATGTGCAGCATTAATATTTGCATGTTTGAATGGGTTAAATGCAGAACACAAATTCTGATCATGTATATAATGCAAAGGCATGTATACATTTTACATTTTGTCTTTACAGTTTTTTTGTTTTTTTTCCAAGTTGAAATGTACCTAAAAAACAAATGAATTTCTGTAGGGCACAAAGATAACTTTTCAAAGATTGCTTAATTAAATTGAATGAAAACGTTTCATATGATTAAAATGAAAAGGGAAGGGTTAGGTTAGAGTGTAGGTTCTCAAGGGCAGGGCTGGGAATGAGAAGTGGAAACCCTGAAGTGGATCTGTAACAGCAAAGTGATTTGATTGCAAATGCTTGTAGCATGAAATCCATTTCCTTCTATAGAGCAGTGATTCAGACCATGAGCCTCCCCCTGTATGTGCCCCAGGTTGTACATTCTTGCTATTGTTGAAAGTCATCTGCATTTAACATGCATGCATTTCATACAGCAAATATACAGTACAGAAGAGTAGTTCTATTTTGAATATAGTCTGTCCGTAAGTTAATCTGTGGTGAATTAGAGAAGGTGTCTAAGTTAAACCTAGTTCTGTTATATAGTGTGTTTTTATTGCAACCATAGTCATTTTGTCTATTTTCAAAAAACTGCACAGAAGAGCTCCTGATGCTATGACTCAGATACATGCAGAATGATAATCTAACCCCCAGTGCACACGCAGAGACACACCATCTCTATGGTTACCACAGATGAGGCAGTAGGTGCTATTTTGAAATGATCTGGTAATAGCTAGCAGCTCAAGCACACATAGTTACCTACAGTAACTACAAGACAATGATTTCAGGTCTTTTGATCACAGATGACTGCTTCTGCACACACAAATAACAATGATGGCAATATAGATTAGGGAACACTATTCACTATTAACTAGTTGCTTATCGTGTTACTATTGACTTATTTTTAACTTATTTTTTTTATTTTGACTTATAAAGCACATATTAATACTGTATTCTACATGAAAATTATTCCAGATCCCTTTATAAGATGCAGCATTATTTTAGAAATTCAATATTGACTGGCAGGTCAAAATCTGGCAAGTATTGGCAAGTAAAATCACCTAACATTATTGCATCTTTTCCTACAATTATTTTCGTAATAATTATTACTATATTTTTAATGTATCTTTATTATAAATAAGTACACATACAAAAAAAAAACAGTGGAACAAATTAGGGTGGGGCAATATATATCAATTGATATATTCATGCGCATGTCGTCAGTAAAGCTGGAGCCGCAGTCAACACACAGAGCCATAGATTAGTGACAAGCTACTCCAATGAATTACCCACAAAACTGAACGCGCTATTGCGTAGCTTGTCAGTGATCTAGGACTCTGTGTTTTATCTGGCACTCCAATTAAAAACAGATGATGGAGAATTACCACTAATCAAAGAACCAGCTTTACTGTAAAAAGTATTAATGCATTACCCTTTACATTTTATGTCTAAACAAAAGCATTAAATAAGAAAAGACAAATAATCTAATTTAAAATTATCTAATTTAATTATTAAACCTACAAAAACTGTTCATTCACACTCATGCTCCAACCTGTCCTCGTGAGTCCAAATCCTCGAAATACGGCCCATCAGAACGTACACTACAATTGCGCCCCTATCGCTAATAGGACATTTTCATATGAATGTTTTGTACTCTTTCATTTGCATCATAAGTCAAGTTTTGTGTAGCTGAGTTGGTAGCGCATTGCATAATACCATATGTAATCATGTGATCATTATAAATATCTCTATCTTTCAGAAAACATAATACAAGTATAATTTAGAAAGTTTGCTTAGATCCATTCTTCCCTTAATGTGTATTTAATCATAATGGAAAACATGTAATATACCGTTTGATCTCTCTTACTGTTTGTCTAATTTTGTCTTCTGTTGTGCTTACATGCATCAATAAAAGTGTTTTTGTTTATCTGTTGTAGCATTTCTAATGTTATTGTCAATTCATTTTTTGTGATGTTTTGTGTATGTATTGTCAATAATCCATACAGGTGTATCAGCAGGACTGTGATACATTTGGCCTGGTCGTAAAGATGTTGGTGGCCAAGGATCCATCCCTGGAGAAGCCAATTCAGCTGTCTCTGCGTGAAAACCTGAGGGACATTGGCATGCGTTGCATCAAGGCCATGGAGCAGTTCATCCACGAGTATGACTCCAGAGAGCCAGACACTCCATCCAGCTCCCGACTGCACTCCCTCAAGTGAAACACACGATTAAATCTAGCCGCTTATTTGCTTCTCATGCATGCTAACTTTAGCTATATCAGTGTTTCTTTAAACAAATTTCAATACAATTACTTTTATTACATCTTCTTGTTCTTTTTGTTAGGGTTAGGATGTTCCATGTAAATACAATAACTACAATGTTTGTTTCTTGTTGAGCAACAAGCCTAAAATATTAGTGCTCGTCAGAGTAAAACATTTTGAATTGGTTTTATATAAACTTAAACACACATCATGTGACGTGTAAATTATTAGTCGCACTTGTAATAAAATAAAGTGTTACCATAGTATGTACAGTATATTTGTCTACATGTTTTAAGAACTTGGCTAACAAACTTTTTTCCACTAACCTGCAGAATTGTAAGATTACAATTACTGTAAGATGACATAGAAGATTATGTGTACAGGAGAGGGTTTTCCAAGACTGGAGCAATGTTCAAAGAAATACCTCGAAGACTATTTGTCCAATACATAAAACATAAAATTGACTTTATAATCTGAAACTTCATTTAAGGCATTGTTTGTCTGATTATAATTATTTAATTCACATACAAGACATGATACACATGCAGTCACCGTAAAATTCTACACTCTACAATATGATACAAATAATGCATCTGAGGATACAAAATATAGAAATATTTAAGACAATATTTACAGAACTTTTACAATACTACATTGTTTTTATACATATAGCTTTTTATCATTAGGAAAACGTTTAATTTTAAGATATTATTTGTAAATGGAATTTAAATGACTTTGGAAAAGACAAAATATTGCATTTAAAACCATGACCAACATTGCCCAGCAAAATGATAAACATTTTTAAAAAGTTACATTTTAAAACGACATTAATAAAACAAGTTGAAAACCATAAAGAGAGCATACTAGGAAACTATTTAGAACAAATAACAGTAAGCAGCGTGGGGATTATAGTAAACCGTATTGCCACAAAATTATGCCAAAAAGGAGCGTAGGAGGGAAAGGAGAGAACCTTGACTAGAATCAAGTTGTAAATAGATTTTTTTGGGTTAACATTATAATCTGTTCAGTAATCCCAAATTCTGTTCAAGACTAACGCAAATGAACAACAATTTAAGACATTTCAGCATAAATTAAAAATTCATATGCTAATTCTGAATGTTAAGTGCCCACTGAGTTTTCACTTCTTCTGAAATGAAGATATATCGCATATTGTTATTGCACAAATTTCTACAAAAAAAACCAACAGATAAAATTCAATGTGTTGTTCAAATAAACAGAGGTTAATACTTTGATCTTTGTGCAATCTCCAGTCACAGTAAACGCATGACTTCAGATCAGAGCATGATCTATAACATATGTTATGACTAAAACATGCTTCAACTGGATTTCAACCCATAGTTATAGGATAATTGAGAACAAACACATGCAGTACACAACAGAAGTGAGTACACCCCTGTGCATACAAAAATGTTCACCTGTCAGCTATTTCTATATGTAGTGAATTTACCCTACATATAAAATATGTGTTGAAAATCCAACAAAACCCGTCAAAAACAACAACATAAAAATACAAAAGTGAATGGGTACAACCAGGCTAAAGGCACATCATAAGAAAAATATTTCTCTTACTGGACTGCCAAAGAACTCAAAATAAAGTCAAAACAATGTGTATCGTTTATACCAGATTTTTAAAAATATGGTGGTTTCATTATATAGCCAGATGAATATATTGTTTTTATCACATGAATCTAACCATGTCATGATGTTAATTATTATACCATTGCCCCCTACAGAAGGTAAAGCAGCACTTGTTACCGAACAAACTATACTTTCACATATTCTTCTGTTACTGTAAAAACGGTTGTTTATCTTAAAAAAAACTTCAAATATAGCAAATGTTATTCATTATCATTTAATACATAAATCTAAAACAGTAAATAATAAGCAACCAAACTAATTAATTAATATTAGATCAAAGTATGCCACATTTCCATGTGCATAGTCAAACATAGTTGTTAAGGAAAGTGCTGACGTGAATTTTTGTGCCATCTAGTGGTGTAAAGGTGAATTAAGTCAATTGTGCCTTTTACCCCAGTGCACCTTTAGCATTTTGTACTTTACATATGTAATGGCAAACACCCTAGTTGAAAAATTAAAACAAAAGAATAATCCTAATTGCACAAATATGATTATAAAATAACCTGTGAACAAAAGAACTTTTTAATTTTCTATCTGCATGTCTGCTTGCGTGCACTGTACTAACTTCTGTTGTATACTGTATACCCACTCTCACATACACACACTCATATACTCACATTACCATTTGCTTATGATATGATGCAGTTCTTGCTCTTCCGCCGTTTGCGTGTATGTAGCTGGGTGTGACCTCCCATAACTGTAGGACTATAACGATGTCGCAACTCTTCATTGTCAAAGTATCGCAACTGCACTGGCCGTGGAATAACTTCACCCAGGAGGTAACCATCATCCTCTGATGCCTCTGACGAAGAGGAACAAGTTGAGCAAAACTGATCTTCATCCTCAACTGTTTCGCCATACCTACCCATACACTGTCCAATCTGAGGACCTCCAGGATCCTGCAAGGTGAGGTCAGAGGTGGTTCGAGGACAAGGCCTAAAGAATTGTTGTCGATACCCATAATTTGCTCCAAAGAGATTGTGTGACACTCTTGACGAGGATGGTCGCTCAAAATCATTGTGAAGTCTATGAATGGGATCCCCAGGGGAACTCTGATTATCTGTGGCTAAATGCAGGGCATTGTCTGACCGAGAGCGGCGAGAACGGTAATGATATTTCTGACCTTTGTGGCCTTTGCGGTGGTGACGTTGACGTTGGCGCTGCTGTCTGGTTGAGTCTTGTGTCTGAGAGCGCCTTTGCCGTGGTGTCATCGCTTGGGCAGTACCTTCCTGCATACAGGACATGCTTCCTGCAAGGCCAATGCGACCTTTGACCGGATCTTCAAAACTTAAACCTCTTGCTGAATCCCAGTATAGTGGAGGAGGGTACCTTACTCTGACAGGCATGCCAATATCAGTGAGAGGTCTTGGGACAGAGCTCAGAGATTCAGTGCTGCGGAACTGCATTGATGAGTTTAGTGTACCCATGGTGCCTTTATCAGACACATTTACCCCAGAGTCTTTACTCAGGTCAGGCATAGAAAAACGAGAGAAGTGCTCCTGACGCCGATTAGTCCCATCTAAAGAGTTTCCTGTTGAAAACAAACAATGGACAGTGATTAGAAATAGTTATACTACAAGGAATGTGTGAAAGTAAACCAATTAATGTCTTGTTTTAAACAACTTTCTGTCAGGTAGTAATATAACCAGGTACTGGTTTAACTGAATTTTTGCATACCTGTAGTGTAGGAAAGTCCCAGTGAGTCAGTAGAGCCTCTTGGTGTTTGTTCTAGTGGAGTAAGTTCACCAAAGCTTGGCCCAAATTGGTGCCTGCTCCTTAGCAATGGAGGACGCATCTCTCGGGGGAAGCCTTGCATGCTTATACTGCGCTTGTCCAAAAATCCAGAATTACGGCTTGGTACTTCATTGAAACTCATTTGTGTTTTGAGCTTAGGAGCATGAAATTCAGGTTCCTGGCCATGGTGCATCCAGTTCTCATTGAAAGAGTGGCCCCTCAGAGCAGCCATGACTGGAGGCTTTTTGGAATTACCCACAGGTTGTTCTTTGGACCAAGATTCTGGACTGCTCACTATCTTGGCTGGCTGATTTGGAGAAGGAGGGTAAGCGCTATGCATGCTACATTGGCCTCGTAGCTGATGAGGATTTGAAGATGTGGAGGAATCTCTTTGTTGAGACTCATAGGAAAAAGGCTCATCCCTGTTTACCCAAACTGACTGCTCACGGTTCAGACTTGGAGAACGACTTGGGGTTCTACTTGGGGTTCTCGTTGGTGTGCGGTGGGGGGTACGGCTGGGAGCTGGGCTGGAGATGCTCAGCAAATCCATTTTAATAGCTAGAGGCTCTGCATCACTGACCAATGGTGTAGGGCCAGATGATGTTTGTCGTACATTTTCACCTTTGCTTTTTGTCCCATCTTTACCAATCTGAGCACTGTGGCGTGACTGATGGGAACGGGCACTCTGGAAAGCAGAGTCTGAGGAGTCTGACAACTCAGGTTCATCCCCTTGGCTACAGAGACGGGAACAGTAGATCAAACCTTGTTTCGGCAGGAAGGGGCGACCCAACAAAGACTGATTGCAGCGAGCACAGCTGAAGCACTCTTCAGTGGCATGCCAGTGTTGACCTTCATATGCCATCTGTCCTTGGTCTATACCTAAAACACATTACATGAAAATTACATTTGACATCACCTAAAAGTCTTCTTGGCTGATCATGACTTTAAATGTAGTGTGAGGAAAAAAAGAGTACTGGGATGTATCTCAATTCACATTTTCACATTCATTCTGTCTCAGTTTGTACTGTTTCTTCATGTCATTGCAGACAGACTGGATGACGACTAGACGTTATTATTTTGGGGAATTAAAACAAAAAGACAATAAGTGAATTTTTATTATTATAGGGTAAACATGTACACACACTGCCAACACACATTTCAACCATCCACTGACTCAAAGTTAGCTTGGAACCCCTTTCTTAGGTGGACCAAAGCAAGCAAACAAACAACTGGGCAGCACTGTGAGCGTAAGTGTCCCGTACTTTAGGTACATAAAGGAAAATGGGGAAAGGAATGCCCTAGCCATGCTCGGAGCAAACTCTAGGGACAATACAGTGAGTGCCTGGAGGTCCCCTATACTATTCACCAAGGATATAGAGAGCAGGAAGATTGTTTTTAAGCGTGATGAGCTTATCTGAGATATCTTTGATGGCCCTTCCACTTCAAAGAGCTCTGGAATGGAGTATGGATTCAACAACTCATTTGACAGACTGGATGATATGAGCTGTTCTCCCTCAGGGGTCATGCCCACAACTTCCATAAATCTGGACTGGGTTGCCCCCCCCAGGATGTCTGTTCTCTGATTGATGCCCAGAAATGTAGACTGCTCTGAGTGAGAGGAGTCCACAGGAGGAGCTAGTGGGCCAGCCTGTAAAGGGGACGTGAGTGCTGACCCCGTGCCGATTGATATAGGAGACCACTAATGTGTTGTCTGTGCAAACAAGCACATGAAGTTCACTTAGGTCTGGAAGGAAGTGTTTTAGAGCTCAAAACATGGCCAACATGTCCAGGCAGTTGATGTGCCACATGAGATTATGGCCTTCCCACAGACCTCAGGTAGAGTGCCCTCATGATAATTCAGGTATTCCACCGATTGCTTCGTTGCCCCCTGAAACCTCTCAATGAGAGTCTACTGTGCCGCTGAAACCACAAGGTGAAAGCAGGGATCCAGGAGGAAAAAACTATCCTTATCTTGTAGTTCAGACAGATTTAACCACAGGTGTGCCCCCAACGGGGAGAAATAACCTGTGAATATCTGCTCCACCAAAGGCACTGCCCCATATCCCTTGTCATTCAGCCTCATGATGACAGAGCAGTTAGATACTGTGGAGATGAAGAGTCAGGCTGAATGTGGTTTAGATTTTGCGGAAAAAATACAAGGCCCTGTTGTGAAGGCGGTGATCTAGTTTTAACAAAATGCTCATCCAGGTTTCTCTTGGGACAAGCGTCCTGCTCTTGTCGTGACTGTAGGTACCCTTAAGAGCTGACCGTGCAAAACGTAAAATGCATAAATTGTGTGTATCCCCACCCAAAACATAGCATGGGTAGGGAGGAACACACGATTTGAAATGCTATCCGCTTGAAACATTTGATTTTGTTTTACACATTGTTCTCGCTATCTATACAGAGAGGTTTCTGACGGACTGCTTTTGCAGACACACATCCACCACAGACACTTTGCTGGAGAGCATGAAGCTTTTATGCTTCCTGGTTGCTAACATTTCTGACGTTTAGCTTCGCTATTGGACTGATTTCACACATGCATTCCCATAGTGTCCAACACAGCGCAAGTTCTTGAAGTGGAACCACCTCAGGCTATTTTCCAGGAACTCTTAAGTGGCCGATTGTGACATCCTTATTCATGCCATTTACTAAAACCAGCAACTGGTGAAGACAGGTGTGACAGCAAAAAACCCCCAACTCTAATACTGAAGATAAACCTACCTTTTTCTACATTATTGATATGTTACACCATAGGACACAGTCCAATATCTACCCATATATCTCTTATTACAACTTGTAGTGTCACATATCATCGAGACTAAGAAAATAACAACAGGTAAATACCATTAGCATTGTTTTCCATGTTTATGGATTAAATGTTTACATGGCTTTTAAAAAATACAAGGTAGCCAGTGTTTTGTTTGCATTTGTCCAATCGGCATACACCGTGTGACTGGTAGAACTGTTTTAGACCCTTTTCTGAGCTAAATTAGTTACCCCAAACAAAGTTCCTAGAAATAGATATGTTCCTAGTTCTTGTGTTGCGAACTCACCAGAAAGTAAGAACTTCTAGAAACGGTTCCTCCAATGTGAAAGCCCCTTATGGCTTTAATGTATAGTGTATAATGTATAATGTATTTTTTTTTTGTCAAATAATTACAGTACATCAGAGGGTCCTAGTGGCATCAGCCAATACTAAACAGACTTCACACAATCATCACACCTGGAGAGTGTTTACATAGCATCAGCTTTTGATGCAGCATCTCATTGCCTATTTAGAAAAACAGGGTTTCATACATTACCAAAATATTCGTCTTCCTCTATTGTTCTAACTACTTCTTGATTGTAGGATATGTAACAGGATTCATTTGCCTTCAGAAATTCCTAAGGATGAAGGGTCTGATAAAAACTAGCTGATAAAAACCCAAACCCTAACCCTAGCTAGATTTGATGCATTCATTGTGGACACCCTCAAGCTACTTCAGCATGATATGATACAACAATGGTACTGGTAGTCACTCAAGTTAGGAAATTGTCCCCATACTCTTATATCGTGCACAGAGACCATCATTTAGCATGAACTAGAGAGTACTCATGCACTGTGAAAATGCAGTATTTTTGGGAAATTAAGTGCACGTATTTTTATTCACTCCTTTAAGTGGACATTATTAGTCAACTAATGCAGGGAGTAGTGATGAGGGTATGGGGGCTATTTTGAACTACAGCTACAGTGTAATCCTAATTCAAAATATTTTATTTTACCACTATTAAAATTTAGTATCAACATCAATGTTTTTTTACATTAATAAACAAATATTATTGTTTTTCAATGATTTTAAAACTTCTAATAATATAATAAAACAACTATAATAATAATAGAATAATACATTAATGCTGAATTCTGCCAATCACAACTTAGGTGTTTTTTTGTTGTTGTTTCTTTTTTTAAAGCACATCTAAAGTAGTTTCATAAATAAAACAAAAATGCTGAATTATTAATTAAACCTGTGGTCAATTATTGTTTTACATAATAAAGAATTGTTAGTTTCTGTCCCTAGCACTTATCGAACACACCCAAGCAAGTGTTGCATGAAGTGTTGATTTGCAGCCCTCGTTTGTTGGATCATTTTTTATTATTCTCCCCAAAACCCAGAAGCAGTTGTACTAATGGAAGAAAGAAAATAAGATTCATGGAGGTTTTTCCTTACCTATGTGTTCTCCGCAAGAGTCACAGTATTCTGCATAAAGTGACTCAAAACAGTTGCAGCAGTGCGGATGTCCCTCACGCATGATGTAGCGTTGACCCCCGAGTGGGGCCTCACACTCATAACAGCAGAAATGTTTCATGTGCCAGTGCTGCCCCTCTGCTTCTGTGCACTCATCTGCAAAGATAATCTACAAAAAGAGACACAAATGAAGTAAGGAATTGTATATTCGGAAGCAAGCTTTGAATATGTGTGATATAAAGTCAGAATTGGGAGATATAATTCTGAGAACATAACAGCCTTTTTTCTAATCAAAATTGGACTTCATAACTCACAACTGCGAGTTAATATCTCACAATTCTAAGAAAAAAGTCAGAATTGCGACTTTATATCACATAATTGTGAGGTATAAAGTCTGAATTCTGAAATATAAAGTCACAATTGTGACTTTATAACTTGCAATTCTGACTTTATATAGCAGTTGTGAGTTTATATCTTTAAATTCTGAGAAAAAAGCTTTTAACGATACCGGTTGTAGCAAAGCACTGAACATTATCAAATAGGAGGATAGAGTTTTGGTAATGTACACTGTTAGCTTACCTCATCACATGCTGAGCAACGAGGCTTAAGTCGTTCAGCGTGATGGCGGCCACAGTAGATCTTGCCTTCCAGGTGAAAGTAGATAAGATCTACCAATAGCTCAGAACACGCACAGCACACAAAACAGTGAGGGTGCCAACACAGGCCATGGCTAACCCGTGATGCAAACACTGCAATGTCTCCACCGTTTATCTGGTCTCCACACTGTGTGAGAAGGACATAATGTCATTTGGCAGTCTCTCTGTGTAGCATGCAATAAAACATTTTTACTACATCTAGGGTTTGCATGGCTATTTGTTTTTACTAATCCTGTTCACTAGTGCTGAAAGTATTTCACCGGTCAATCAGTCAATGTATATCTTTGCAGGTGGTGGCCACACAGTGACTATCGTTACATATAAAATGTTAAAAACAGAAGCTTGCATCTCCACTAAAAGATGGATATTGTGAAATATGTGGAATATATCATAAATGTGTACCAGCATTTAGGTTAGGGTAAGGTATATGTGGTGTCATTTACTGTATTACTCATATATGTACCTGTTCACATATAGCTCCGGTCACTGTGAGGGGTAGAGGTCGGACAGTGCCTCTGCCTAGATTGTCTCGCTTTCGCTGGTTACTGAAGATCTTTAATTCCCGCTTTTCTTCTTCATCCAGTGAGGTACAGTAACGAACCTGACAACAGTACACATCATCAGTAAGTTAGCATTATCAAGGATCAACTACTGTAAATTTTTCTTGATGAGATTTGTTCAGTGGTGCTATAAAATGCTGATGAACACAGACCTGTGACTGCAATCAAAAAACATAAAATTATAAACAGCTATTAATGAAGTTGTGAATTAAATATATTTCATGGCACAGGAAAAAGTTTATCATATTAATAATACTATTAATAAAGTGTTTGTGTATACATATATTTATATATACAGTGGGTACGGACAGTATTCAGACCCCCTTAAATTTTTCACTCTTTGTTATATTGCAGCCATTTGCTAAAATCATTTAAGTTCATTTTCTTCCTCATTAATGTACACACATTGACAAAAAAACAGAGACTTTTTGACATTTTTGCAGATTTATTAAAAACGAAAAACTGAAATATCACATGGTCCTAAGTATTCAGACCCTTTGCTGGGACACTAACATATATTTAACTCAGGTGCTGTCCATTTTTTTCTGATCATCCTTGAGATGGTTCTACATCTTCATTTGAGTCCAGCTGTGTTTGATTATACTGATGATTAGGAAAGCCACACACCTGTCTAAATAAGACCTTCAGGTCAAAGGAACTGCCTGAAGAGCTCAGAGACAGAACTGTGGCAAGGCACAGATCTGGACAAGGTTACAAAAACATTTCTCCTGCACTTAAGGTTCCTAAGAGCACAGTGACCTCCCTTATCCTTAAATAGAAGACGTCTGGGACGACCAGAACCCTTCCTAGAGCTGGCCGTCCGGCCAAACTGAGCTATCAGGGAAGAAGAGCCTTGGTGAGAGAAGTGAAGAAGAACCCAAAGATCACTGTGGCTGAGCTCCAGAGATGCAGTCGGGAGATGGAGAGAGTTGTAGAAAGTAAACCATCTCTGCAGCCCTCCACCAGTCGGGGTTTTATGGCAGAGTGGCCCGACAGAAGCCTCTCCTCAGTGAAAGACACATGACAGCCTGTATGGAGCTAAAACACAGAAATAAGAAATAAGATTCTCTAGTCTGATGAGACCAAGATAGAACTTTTTTGGCCTTTATTCTAAGCTGTCTGTGTGGAGAAAACCAGGTACTGCTCATCACCTGTCCAATACAGTCCCAACAGTGAAGCATGGTGGTGGCAGCATTATGTGGTGGGGGTGTTTTTCAGCTGCAGGGACAGGACGACTGGTTGCAATTGAGGGAAAGATGAATGCGGCCAAGTACAGGGATATCCTGGACCAAAACTTTCGCCAGAGTGCTCAGGACCTCAGACTGGGCCAAAGGTTTACCTTCCAACAAGACAATGACCCTAAGCACACAGCTAAAATAACCAAGGAGTGGCTTCCCAACAACTCCGCGACACTTGAATGGCTTAGCCAGAGCCCTGACTTACCCAATTGAGCATCTCTGGAGAGACCTAAAAATGGCTGTCCACCAACGTATACCATCCAACCTGACAGAACTGGAGAGGAACTGCAAGGAGGAATGGCAGAGGATTCCCAAATCCAGGTGTGAGAAACTTGTTGCATCTTTCCTAAAAAGACTCATTGTATTAGATCAAAAGGGTCTGAATACTTTTCTTGTGCTTGTCTGGGTCTAGCATAAAATATGCCCTCGCCCAGTTTTTGATGCTGATTATTGCATAACCATTACCTAGTTCAGAGTTCTTTGTTTTCCATTCAGTGTTTACTGTGTTTTGATCCTGGACTGTTGCCGGTTTCTTGATTGTTTGCTGCCGGGCCTCATCCTTGCTTGTATATTAAATTTATTGTTTTGCCTTGCCTGGATTATACAGTTTTGCTGGTGTTTGTACCTGCTTGTTTGGTTTATTTCTGTAAGAAAACCTACACTTGGAGCAATATCATCAAGTGCCAACGGCAGGGGAGTTTGAACCATCATGGCCGCCAGCATGTTCTGTGATTATGGTCACCACTCCTGTGTTTTTTGCAGCACCTTGTTCTGTGATCACTAGTTCAGTGTCTTGTTCCAAGATGGCCACCAATTCAGAGTCTCTTCTCAAGATGGCTGCCAACCTAAAGTCTTGCTCCAAGATGGCTGCCAGCCCTCAGTATTCTCTCAAGATCGCTGCCAGTTCAGAATCTCTTCCCAAGATGGCTCCCAACCCAGAGACACTACACAAGATGGCCTGCAGTAGGCGTCCCAAGCAGCACTGGTCATCACTGTCCCCTTATCCACTTTGCTCTCTGTAATGGCCGTAACCATTTTGAGTGTGTGGATCAAGGTGGCAGTTCCTGTTACAGAAGTCCTTTGGCCTGTCCTGCTACGGATAAGGAGATTGCCCCTGAGTTCCTGGACTGTCCTGTCTCAGCCACAGAGGCAGTTGTTAACCTCTCTGTGCTCTCTAACATTCGGTCTCTGCCCTGGCTTCCTGCTCTGCCCTGGTGCTCTTTGACGCCGCCTGCACTACTTTGGATTTCACCTCCACCCCGGTGCTCCTTGGCTCCGCCCTGGCTTCCTGCTCTGCCTTCTCTCTGCTCCTTCCTGAGTCTTTTCCCCATGTGCTCTGTGTGACCTAGTTTCTGTTCTTATGTTGATTGTTTAGTTTGTTTTTTTTATTTGCTGCTTATTAAAAGATAGTGTGTGTAACATCCTGAGTTTGTTTTGCTCTGTGTTTATTGTATTTTGGTTCTATGTTTTCTGTCATGTGCTTTCTGTCTC
>JAUMHR010000055.1:17816815-17828131 GCA_032361145.1 Enteromius fasciolatus
TTTATATTGTTCAGAAGTGGGTAGGTTTAGGGTAAAGGTGGGGCTAGGTGCTACAATGAAAGTATTTTATATCAAATTAATTCAGTTGGGAGGCTAAACCGTGACAAGAAACGTAACAGTCATACAATTCAAGGGCCGTTATTGTAACCCCTCTAGGTTTTGCACTTTGGACAAATGTAGTCAGAGTACGTTTTTATATGAGACTGGGTTGTTCTAGCGCATGTTGCCTGAAGACCTATTACATTTCACCACAAAAAAACACAGAAAAACACTGTAATGTTCTGTCAACATTAAATAGGGACAGTTTAATTGGTATTTAGGCATGTGGTATTATTTAATTTTGAATCATGTTTTAGACCAGTTGTCATTAGTATAGCTGTATCAATGCATCATATTATACTCTTTCATCAACTTACTGATTATAACTTTCATTGTAGCTTTATGGGTGCTTAGGTTGTCTTGTCATTTAATATACTTGGCCAAAATCTCAGTATATAAGCAATGAAGTTCTGCATGCACTGGATATCTGAAATATAAAAAATGACATGGCTACAACTAGACGACAAATACTAAGGCTCTTCTCTGCTCTTCAAACACACACACACAAAAAACATTACCTTTTACATACATAGTGTTTACGTAAAGAAAATGCTGTACTTATTTAAACATCAGTTAATTATTTACATTAACACAATGACCAGTTACAGCCAGTCTTTTCCCTGCATTGTAGAGACTAGCAAGCAGCTAATGTGCTTAAGGCTCCTCGTTGTAGGGTAACTCTCCTGTAATCTGTAAATCCTCTTCATAAAACCCACCTGTGTGAAATATGCTGAGCATTGAGCATGTCCACCCTGGCATTTCACAGGGACAAGGGTAGCCTTAGTCCACCTGACACTAAACGCTCCAGAATAAGCACAAGAGAAAATAAGTTTACAACAAATATCTTTGTGTTTAGTGCACTGGTTTCATTAAAAATGACTGATAAGTGAATTTCTTATTTTTAAAGTCTAGAATGTGCTTGATGAAATGTGATGATTACTAAGAACAGTAGTTAACAGCAGTATTCTGGTTCCTTCAGATCAACTGTTGAAGAATGGCACTAACACTGCAAGGTCATGAGCGCACCTCTAGAAAAACATGTAAACTCTGAATGCATCAAAAC
This sequence comes from Enteromius fasciolatus, assembly GCA_032361145.1. Taxonomy (NCBI): domain Eukaryota; kingdom Metazoa; phylum Chordata; class Actinopteri; order Cypriniformes; family Cyprinidae; genus Enteromius; species Enteromius fasciolatus. Next base: position 17,817,978 of record JAUMHR010000055.1, read on the forward strand.
CAATTCATTGCTCTTATTAGGGATCTTGAAGTGTGCGTGAAATGTGACCTACTTTTCTCTAGTGTTCCTCAGGCACCTTACAAGATCCCAACATTCCTTGTTGGCACAGATGCAGCACAGGTCATCACATTAACATTTGATGGCATGAACGAGTCTTCATTTTGAATGACTACAAACCAAACGGTCCCACTTCATATTAACTACTGTGTACTTATGTTTAAATGAATTATTTGCTACAATGCACTTATTGGGTGCATACATTTGACTTATATTCATAAAAATACATCTGTAATTAATTTCTGTAATGACATTTATAATTACACTGTTGACCCATTCCTTACACACTAACCTAACCTTAAACCTACCCATACCACCAAAACTGTCTCTAACCTCATCAATATCCACCTCAATAGCAGCAGAAGTGTTTTGTAACACAATATGATCGCAATTTTTTATGTAAACACATAGTTAAGACCACCTAATATAAAGTCATTTATCTAACTATACAGATATGGAATCAAAAAGAAAAGTGGTGTGTAACAGTAAACACTCAATTTTCAGTTCAAGTCAGTTCAATGGTTGATTCAGTGATTGTACTGAAGTGTGCCACTGTGTCCCAAAGGAAGTTTTGTGTGTGCGTGTGTTTTCAATCGCCGCTTACCTGCCCTGTTCAGGTACAACCTTAATAACTCGATAAGTTGCCAGATATGCAGTGCAATGATGGCTGGGATTATTTTATTAGCGGTGGCCTAAATAGACTCGTGCTGACAGCCTGGAAACATCAGGTAATCCTGAGCGAGCCTCTATAAAGCGGGGTGTATGCTCGGCCCATCAAGTCGTAGAACGGTCCTGCCTCGTTTCTCCACAGTCCTGCCGAGCCATCCGAACACTACCACAGAAAGGGGCTGAGCACAACATCCAACCGCAGCCATGAACGGTACAGAGGGACCGGCATTCTACGTGCCTATGTCCAACGCCACCGGCGTTGTTAGGAGCCCGTACGAGTATCCCCAGTACTACCTGGTGGCGCCATGGGCATACGCCTGCCTGGCCGCGTACATGTTCTTCCTCATCCTCACCGGCTTCCCCGTCAATTTCCTCACTCTGTACGTCACCATCGAGCACAAGAAGCTGCGTACACCACTCAACTACATTCTGCTGAACCTTGCTGTGTCTGACCTCTTCATGGTGTTTGGTGGATTCACCACGACAATGTACACCTCCTTACACGGCTACTTCGTTTTCGGGCGCATCGGCTGCAACCTGGAAGGCTTCTTCGCCACCCTGGGTGGTGAAATGGGTCTCTGGTCCCTGGTGGTGCTGGCCTTCGAGAGGTGGATGGTGGTCTGTAAACCAGTAAGCAACTTCCGCTTCGGAGAGAACCACGCCATCATGGGTGTGGCCTTCACCTGGGTCATGGCCTGCTCCTGCGCCGTGCCTCCCCTGGTGGGCTGGTCCCGTTACATCCCCGAGGGCATGCAGTGCTCGTGCGGAGTCGACTACTACACTCGTGTACCTGGCGTTAACAACGAGTCCTTCGTCATCTACATGTTCATCGTGCACTTCTTCATTCCCATCTTCGTCATCTTCTTCTGCTACGGCCGCTTGGTCTGCACCGTCAAGGAAGCCGCCGCCCAGCAGCAGGAGTCCGAGACCACCCAGAGGGCCGAGCGTGAGGTCACCCGCATGGTGGTCATCATGGTCATCGGCTTCTTGGTCTGCTGGCTCCCCTACGCCGGCGTGGCCTGGTACATCTTCACCCACCAGGGAAGCGAATTCGGGCCTCTCTTCATGACACTGCCAGCCTTCTTTGCCAAGACCGCTGCCGTCTACAACCCGTGCATCTACATCTGCATGAACAAGCAGTTCCGTCACTGCATGATCACCACCCTGTGCTGCGGCAAGAACCCCTTCGAGGAGGAAGAGGGCGCCTCCACCACTGCATCCAAGACCGAGGCTTCGTCCGTGTCTTCCGTGTCCCCTGCGTAAACACTCGTCCGTGACACACCGTAAGCAGCGACGTGCACTGGGCTTCGACGGCGACCGATCACACGCAGAGACCACAAAGTGTTCAGCCCAGGGAAACGAGCGACCGCTACCACTTGCAGAAAAAAAAAATGTCCGTCAGTTTTCCTTTTTGTATTTTTACAAAACCCAATTGGTTCAACCAAAAGACAGTTTTGAGAGAGGACAGACCCTGTCCCAGTTTCAGTACATCCAGCGAGTCCAGCGTAACGGTGCATAAGATTCTTTTTGTTTTGTTTTTGTTTTCCTTTTTGAGTTCTCTTCCTAAAATGCAGAAAAAGGAAAAATATCTTAACTCTCTTACTGTTGGACTCCTTATACTGGCTTTGTTGTGATTGTAGAGGCATGTATTCAAGGCAACGTAACAATAAAACGCACTTTGCAAATTAAATCGCTCTGTTTATGTTTTGATTGAGCTGTGATGTTAACGAAATGTCGAAATAGTATTTTAAATTAAATAAACCATACTGATTTCTGACGAGTGCTTTAATGTGGTGTATATATTCTTCAGAAAAGAGTGTTTCTGTTTAATCGACATTAAGACAGAGTTGTGACTTGATAAAAAGTACATACATTCTTTCAGAAGTTAACAGCAGCAGCTCAACAGCTGATGCAGTGCAAGTGTACAACCAGGGCAATCCTCACTGTCACCTTGGATTATAGGCTTTATGAAGGATGATTTGACAGATATGTATGGATGAATTAGGTAGGATCAGAACTGACGTGTTAATCCTGCTCTAGGTCAGAGTGGTGAAAATAGATTATGATTATGTATAGTTTGCCTTTCACTGGCATCTGTATAAATAGGTACACACACAGCCTCACACAACATTTGGTAACACTTTAGATTATGCAACACTATTCCCTAACATGGACTAGTTGCTCATTAACATGCATATTACTAGTATGTTGTCTGTCTATTAGAGCTTTTAAAGCACATATTAATGCATGAGTATGTTTTAGATTCTTTAAATCTACCCCATACCTATCACAACTGCCTTACTTACTTTGAACAAGGGGAAAATAAGCATTTTATTTAGGGAGATCTCTTAGTTATTAATCAGTTTATGTTCCCTACTCTAAAGTATTACCCAAATATCATAGCCTGTAGGGGCATTTAGGGTTAGGGTTGTGAGAAAAGCTCACAGGCAATATTGCTGATAGGATTCTTTGGTGGCCAAAAATATTGCCACTCATGCTCTTTTTTCCGAATAATCCTTAATCTTTCCAAACCTGACATTAAATATGTTGACACTTAAACCTATTTTGGTATGCACATATTTATGTTTATTGTGTGCAAAACAAATCTACTCACAACTATACTCCAGATAATTTCACAGAGAAGTTTGTAAATGTCCTGCCTTGCACTGGCACCTTCTAGAAGTGTTCAAAGATAGATAACCAAAGATTGTCATGTCATAGGTCAGTATCAAATTTATAAGACCACTTATGTATCAGTAGATCTTTTTATATTGTAAATAACATAATCATTAACCTAATTATATAAAATGATGTTGTCAGTTCCCTACAAATGAACTGGATCTAGGGTTAGATTTTTTGTCCCTAAAACTTACAGAAAGGATTAAGCCTAAGAGATTTCGTAAGCGGTAATGCATTAAATAAATAAATATGTAAAACTTCTAGTCATTAAATATATGTTTAAAGTCTATCTCTCCCCCTCCCCTCACACACAGTCAGACAGGGAGGGTTAGAGCTGTTTTCCACAAAAAAATCCACATTGAAATACATCCGGCATGTTGGTCACAGCTAACGACTGTAAATTTGAAAGTTGTCCGGCTTTTTTTTGTACAATATATGTACTGAGTTTGGTGTCTGTAGCTAAAACAAAACTTTTGACAAAAAATGACACTATAAAGTGCATCCTCTATGCACTTTTATGAGTTCTTGCCAGTGTCTATCTATAATAAATACTGATATGTGTGTTGAGTTTCATGCAAATCTACCCATGTTATCTGCCTCAAAATCAAGTTTGAATTCAAGTTTTTATAGCTCAACAGTTTTACATCGGCCATGTTTTGTCAGTATTCTGATTAAGCAAATCGAGTAAAACTAAGATGCTGAATTCAAAGAATTTTGAAAACACATTTCCTGACGCCAGTTGGTGGCGCTATAACATTGACTCCTAATAGTCACATCTATGCGATCGGCATCATACAGCGAACAAACACATGAAGTTTGATCAAAATCAGATAATGTATGCGGATGTTATTAGACACTTCCTGTTTCACATTTCTCGCCATTACTTTCGAACAAACCGTTCGAGATATCAAAAATCACTAGTTTTTGAGCGTGTTAGGGTCACCAAAAGGCCCTGAATAGTCGAGGGAAAAATAAAATCCTTAAAAAACCAATAGGGCCCTAATTATAGCTAAGTGTCTACAAAAAAAGCTCAAATCTACAAATTCATGTACACAACGTTATTAAGACTCCCTCATTAGATGTGTCTACAAGAGAAAACTGGGCAGCAAAGGATTGTGGAGGAACAGTTCTTTAGTCAGCCTAAACAGATTGATCTTCAGACACAGGGTATGTAATATCATAAAAAAACACAATGAACACAGAATTGTGAATTTGTATGGAAAACTTTATTTGATAACAAAAATAGCATTCACAGACTTATTTTTGATAGCTACATATACATTGTGATCCATCCAAACAAGAAGAAAAAAAGCTTTACTGTGTAAGTCCACGTCTACTTGAACTTAGACTAATGTTATGTGTAATTTCATGAGTCAAATAAAGCTATGGATGATGCAGAATTTATATATTTATATATATGCATAGTTTCATTAAAAAAACAAAAGAAAGAAAAACATTAGACCATATACATGTACAGCTTTCATCAACACAGAAAAAAGCATGTCAAATCCATAGATCTTTTCAGAGACCACAGACAGTATACAAGATCTCTAGGTGGACATCTTTCATAAATTCTTTTTTTGTACAGAGAAAAGGCAACAGTGTCCTTACCTACACAGGTTTGAAGTACATACGGTAATAAAATTTGTACAAAAGACAGCAGCTGATACGTTCATTTTGATACAGTACAATTCAGATGACACTGAAGGATTTCCCTGTTCTCGGTCCTGTCGAAATGCACGAAACAGCTGTGTTCCCAAACAAACACGTATTGCGTCTGCAGTGGCTCTCGAGTCGAGAGCGTGACGGAAAACCAGAGGTGGCTCAGATTGGCAGATTGTGTCAGGCGCCGTTTTGACGTAGGGATCTGGCGACCTGAAACTTCCGTGCTGCAACTCTACATTCAGCTCAAAACGTGTGCTGCGTCGACGTTTATTTTCACAAGCTTGTTAAGGGATTGCATTCGTTCAGAGCATTTCAATCGCCTTTGGTACTTGACTCTATGGAGGTAAATGTGGTGGACAATTCAAAGTACTTCAGACGTGGGCTTAAAATAACGGCGAATTATGTTCTTACGTTTTATATATCCAGTGTTTTTCGTAGTTGAATGTCTCAACGGTTTCCCACACTGACATGCACTTTTAAAAAGAGCCTGATTCAATCCAAAAACAACTTAAGCTAATGTTGGGTCAAGTTGTGCATATGTGCCTTTAGACTTAATTTCTGGCGATTATGAAGAAAAAAAAAAGAAAGAAATTGTGCCACAAGATATTTTTTCTGCTTTCATTTGTTCCCTCTTTTTTGCTAATGGGCGGCTCATGCCTCAGTCCAGTGCAGTGTTAGGGACTAACAAAGTCAAAGTCTATTTTTTTTCATCTGGACATCCCATTGAGTTACTTTTCCTTTTTTCAAAATAAATATACAGCTTAAATATATATTACTCAATTAAACAGTAGCATCACAGTCTGAGTTCAGGTTTCGTCACACGGTCTATCAAAATGTACAAACAAAGAAACAAAACGCTGAATGCTTGTGCTCTGGTTCGGTAAATCTCAATTTGGAGAAAAGAGGACACGCAAAAATAAAAAGTGTCTTAACAAAACAGGGATCTCACTCGCAACACAACATATAAAAACGAACTATAAAATGAAGCATTGTTCCGCTGTGGTGAAGCTCAGCCCTGTGGAGCTCAGATGCTGAGGTCTGCGTGGTTCTCCTTGTAAAGCCGTCTCTTGCTCTGAGAGCTCTGGACGAGGCCCAGGCCCAGGCCGCTTCCGTTCGCGCTGCTGGCTTTCAGAGCGTTGTAATAGTCCCTCAGCTGTGGAGCAGCGCTCTCTTCCAAGTAACTTCCGTCGCTGCTGCTGTCCGATCTCCTGCGGAAGCATCTCTCCGAGGCTCCGTTGACAAAGTGTCCCTGTCTCTCAGCTTGAGCAGATGGAGAGCAGTTGAGCAGAACGTTCCTGTTCTTCAGGCCGCGTTCAGGAGTGTGAGCCGAGTGTTTGTGGGGTCTCTCTGGGGTGGACGTGAAGTAGCCCTCTTTACTGTAGTTCCTGCGGGGGGTTTGGGGCTCTATCTGGGGCTGGACTAGCCTTTCTGGAGTAGAGATCTGGCACAGCAGGTCCTGGGAAGAGGCTGGATATCTTGGCTCAGGGGATCGATCTTTATATGAGCGCGTCGTCCGCCGGTCCACAGACTTGGCCCTGCGCCGGTCAGGAGAGGTGTTGCACTTCCGGGTGGAGGAGCGATCCAAGGAGCCGCTGCGCATCTGTGGCCCGTCTACGGAGGGCTTGCGGCCTCGTCTCGCGAGATCCTGTTGGGAGCTTTTCCTCCCGAATCCGCCCTCTTTCCTCAGGGTTTTGAAAAGCTTGGCAATGCCGCTCTCGGACTCGGACTTCTTGACCTTGCGGTGGGAGTTGTTTGTGCTGCTGTCAGGGGACGGTGAGGGTCCGGGGCGGTTGTTCCAGGAGGGCTGGTGCGGAGCACTGGAATACAGTCCTGTGCTGCGTTCCCTCACCGGATCTTTCAGTTGGTGCTGCTTGGGCTGGGATGGGGTGTGAAGCTCTAATGTACAGCTGGACTTGGACGGATGATGAAAGGGGCCGCTGACCAGCAAGGCCCTCACTTCCGAATTATTTTGTGGCCTGGGTGAGGGAGGGTAGCTGTCATTTGGGCCGTCTGGAAAGGAACGAAGAAAGGCATCACGTTAGGCCACTACAAACACTCAGCTCTTAGCAGTTAAGACGTCATGCAAAACAGACAGCACTTGATGCGAAAACACCTCATACAAAATCTATACACAAGCAGTCAAAGGTTTGCACACCTACATGGGTTTTATTCAATCAAGTCATCGAAACAAATAAACTACACAAGTGGAAACTGACAAAAGAAAATGCAAATTCTGGGTTTGGGCAGTGTATCATACCAAGGCTTTGCCCTACTGTAGATTAAAGCTCTGACCGGGCAGCTATGGTCACCAACACAAGAACGTTTTTACTGCTATTACACAAGAAATATTTACTGCTTAAGTGTGCCACTTACAGACATAAGTGAGTACTCTCCAAAAACAGTGCATCATAGGTCTAGAATCCTAAATCCTAATGAGCCAGTGGGACGCATTCATTGGCGAGAACCTTGTCTTTAAGTGGCTTGGGGCCAAACTTGAAGACTAGGTGAGTGGGGCTAAAGGTAGTTTAGACAATTCTTGATGTCTACGGTAGCTGTTTAGTTCTGTAAGAGAGTCAAAATATATCATTTTTAACAGATTTTGAAACTGATTTCCCAAACGATTTTATTTTCCCAAATATGCAGCTCTGTTTTTTGTGTTTTCATGGGATGTTTGCAGAGAGCCTTGTCATATCGAGGAGACTGCATGACAAGAGCCTGCAGTAGACAGAAGAGCTGCGACTCGACGTCCAACCTCCAGACTCCCTCAGAAGACAGGACTGTCAGGAAATCCAGCCTCATTGCCGTACTGTGTCGAGACTGATGGACTTGAACTGGTTGTATCCTATGAGGACATGCAGCGCTGGGGTCTCTAGTACAGCTACGAGGAGCACCGCTTTAGAGCATACTACACCATTATGTTAAGACAAGAAATATATGCCAAGGACAAATGGACTATGAGTTGAAGTTAGGGAAACAATAAGATAGGGTGATAAGGAAAATGTCTTCACTATGAACCTTACCAAATTACAGGGTGAAACGGATGCCAAATGTGCATTTCTGAAACCAACGGCTATTGCAAATCCTTGCAGATGTGACACATGATTACTCCTTGAAACTACAGTAATTGATCTCATCCGCATTACGGTTCATGGTATTTACCTACATAAACAATACAGCAACTATCAGTTGACTCCTAATGCCAAATCTATCGAGAATTCTATTATATCAGTGTCTATTATATTAAAACATATGACCATATTCTACATTCCTAGTCCTACTAAAACAACTACCTTACTAACAAATAATAAGCAGTAAATCAGGAGTTTTCTTGAGGCTGGACCCTAAAATAAAGTGTGGTCTATTGAACACAGGCGTTTTTATTTAAAGCTGCAGTCTGCCATTTTTTTTGTGTTAAAAATGTACCAAATTTATATACTAAGGGAGTACGCTGTGTATCCGTTTTCCAAACATTGAATCAGTAGGGTACAGCTATAATAAGTGTTTATATTGGGACTATTTAGTCTGGTTCTGTTAGGTACCTTCGTGATTCATCAACAGAGAGAAGTAGATCTTCCTCCAGACACACACAGTTCTGTTTATTAACCGCTAGAGCGGCAACAGTTACAGACTGCAGCTTTAAAGGTTAGATTTTGAAAAGAAGGATAAACACCACAGATGTTTTATGACCTCTTTTGCTTTTTTTTTACCAAGGGTGCTAATATTTGTAGAGCACTGTTTGCCATTACTACAATACATTTTCAAGAAACATCTTTTCATCACAAGACCAGAATACAAAATCACATTAATTGCATTATGGGTGAATCCAACTAAGCTTTTTTTTATGTGTGTGACCCAGGCAAGCTGGAGTTGTAACATTCACCCATCTGTGCTATCGGTGAGATGAGAGCATGGCAGTGGCTACACATCCACACACACACTGTCCATCAGCAGCACAAACCCACTGAGCATGCGGTCAGAGGCCAGCGGTGCAGGGATTGACCGGGTGAGATGAGAGCGGGTGAGGCAGCAACACGCGTGTGCGTAAGCGGGTTTATAAGGTGTGACTGGGTGACAGGTGAAGGTTTGACACACAGAATGTCCTTTACAAACCGTGGCTTGGTTTTGACCCATTAGGTAGAAGCAGGGCTCGCCCAGCTTATCATTCCTCAGACAGGCAGCGAGGTTGGGGCCCATCATAGCTGAGGAGCCCGCCAGAGAACAAGAGATCGAGAAGAGAAAGAAACAGAGATAAATAAAGAGAAAGGAAACACGCAGAACTCAGACAATCACAACAGATTTACTGGCTGAAGACGGTTCAGAAGAACTGAAGATCTCTCTCTAGATGAACACAGACTATCTAACAGACGAGGCTTGATCACCAGGAAGCAAAAGGTTAATGGTAGAGAACAAGAAGAAAAGACAGTTCAGGATAAATTAAAACAAAAACTGAATGCTTTCAAAGAAAAGCACGAGAGATTGAGCAGAGGGTTAGCTTGTGTGTTACCCACCATACTCTGGGACGGATCCATCTCCTCTCTTCAGCACCAGTCGAGCTCGTCTGCCTCCGGTCTTGATCAGCTCTATGGCGCGAGAATGCATCATATTTTTTGTACTTTCACCATTGATCTCCAGTATCTCATCACCAACCTGTAAACGAGGCAGACAGCACCATTGGCTTACGTGAGCAAAACTGGGTGATCGAATCAAAGTGATATTTCTGCCATGACGACTCTTGGAGTGATTGGCATGGTAATATGCATAACAATGTTAATGTTCTTGGTCTTGGCTGAACAGATCTGCTGCTGCTGCCGCCAATACATCCACAATATGCTGTGAGCGTGTAGGAAATACTGCTGCTGCACATATATCGTACATGACATAACCCCCTATAGCATACATACATACAATCACTTCGTAGTGGACCTGTACGGTAGGGATGTGCATCTCCATAACTGAGGCTAAAGCCCTGCAATTAGGCCCGGGCCCGACGGGCCCCGACTTTTTTCTGCAACTCGGGCCGGGCTTCGGGCCAATTTTGATGTCATAGTTCAGACGCGGGCCGGGCCTCGGGCCCGTTTTAAGCT
>JAUMHR010000055.1:18078041-18090380 GCA_032361145.1 Enteromius fasciolatus
TGACCTACTCTTTTAATAAAGCTTTGCATATGAATCTGCACGCCTCTTGTCTCAGTCGCTCTGTAAACATTTTCTCCACAGAAATAATAGGAGTGCCATTCGCCAAAGTACCACCACAGCCTTTTCTTAACGCCATTATTCAGTGGAGCTTTGTTTTAGAAGAGCATTCTCACCTTGAGTCAGTTTATTACATTTCTGGGAGGGTTTCAACTTGGTTTTGTCTTCTCTGCATGATTTCAAAATGGGCAGCTCTGTATGAAAGTATGAAAGACATCATCAGAACACTCCATCAGTGGTTTAATAGTAATGTTATGAAGTGAGAGTACTTTTTGTATGAAAAAAAAAAAAGAAGCGACTTTATTTAGTATTCAGCATCATAATGTCACCGTAGCACCATATTGGACAGGATCTGGTGGATCCATAGTGTACACTCTACTGTGTGAGCGGTGACACAAGGATACATCTTCTACATGTACTATAAATCAATAAGGCTAATTTGAAAGCTATGGTATATGTGTTGGAGCAGGGTTGGAACTAAACTTTGCAGGGCTGCAAACTTTTTTTGCAACCTGTACCCCAAGAGCTCTGCTCAAAATATCACTGGCTATGTCTACGTAAAATGACCAGAACACAGTAGTTATTAAGCACAAAATATGAATTTATTCTTTAATTAAACTTGTACACGTCTTTGTGTTGTGAGTGCATTTTGTATCTGAGCGGAGTAAAGTAATTCACTGAAGGGTGCAACCATTCACAGAGCGCCAATACAGGAAAAAACTATCAAATGCCACATCAGATCAGTAAGTCACTAACATGACAAAGTAAAGTACTTATTGCCAGAGATTTTAGCATTAAATAGCAAGAACAGAACATCAGAAACCCCTGCATTTCATATAAAGCAAATCATTCTGACTGACCATCCTGTACAAACGAATGGAGGGAACGACACATTAAAGGACAGAAGATGCATCAGAAGCACTGGTCAAATAAATAACTGTACAATTCACAGTTTGGCAGTCGTGCGGGTCGCAGCCTTTTTAAAATGAAAATGAGGTTTAAAAAAACTCAAATGCTGGAGCCCAGGACGATCAGAAATGTAAGCCTGACTAAATTACATGACAAAATCAGATCAAACATAACAAATATAAGGGTATACACTGAGATGTGGGTTTTGGAAGCAGAGTGTCTCTGTGTTGCATCACCAACAGTGTGCGAGAGCCCATAACAGAGACGATAACTTCAGCCGTTATTCAAAGCACATAAAAATCAAAGATTTGTGCGAACTTGTGTTTGTGAATGTAAAGTAGATCTGCTCTGTGCCAAGTCTGGCTAGCTTTCACATTATAAGTGGGCGTTATGGTGGACGTAACGAGGGTTGATTGGCATGCACGTAATGTCCACACACTGCTCAGGCGTTCACACAACACGGATCCCTGTCAAACCTGCGTTCAGTCCCTGTGTTACACTCTAAAGAGGGAAGGTGGCGCACTTCGGGTTTCTGCAAGACCTCAAGCAGATAAAAGGCTCCTTGATATATTTAGATAGCAAATATTAATTTTGTATTTTGGTATCTGCGACGCTTTGATGGCATGCATTATTACATCACATCATCGCAGCGTAAACCATTGGTTCACTTCCCCTGTGCTTAGTTCAGCTGTAGTACAGTATGCTTGTGCAGTATTGCCTATGAATGCAGTACAACAATCAGAAAGCCGAGCATCAACAGCTGGAACTGCAATCATTTATCAATCTGCACAGACAAACTCCTATTTAAATGTCAAATTATGTTAGATGTATTGATTGCAAACTCGCTTCAAGAAAGGGGATGGTAAATATGTAAACCACCACTTTCGTAGGGTTACGAAAAAAACAACTGCATTAGCAACAGAAGGAAAATCATGCTGAACCTCAGAAGAAATTCTCACCTTTAGAGGGAAGAGTGATGACTGATCAAGGCACTACATCGTCCTGAATTATTCATTTTCATGTAGGGATTTTGTCCTGTGGCCTGGAATCGTTTTAAAATGCTGATATTTCTGTAAACAGTCACTCAGAAGTGCTGTGTGAAAAATATTCTAACTGGTTTCTATAATCAATCAACACAACTTTAAAAACACAAGCAGCAGGAATTTCAATTCTTAAATCTCGAAGAATGAGTAAATTTATTCTGCTAGTGTTTAGCTCAAGCTACCGTAGGTTAGTCACTCACAGCATGTTGAGTTATGGGGAAAATTACTGTAGAATGATACTCTATGGCAGTAGAATGGAAGGCCATGGTCCTGCATTACTCTCAGTCAAACACACCTCAATACAGATCCAAACATAAGAGCTAAAAGATCTTCAAAAACAAGGGGAAAAAGCGAAAGCAGTGCCCACAGGACTGTTTTGACACATAAACACACTCCTCATGCCCACACACACACACACCTCATATTTACAGGCTCAGAGGCTTTGTACAGATGTGTCTGTAATCCAACAGCGATCTAAAGCACACAGACATTTCAGAGATTGTGGTTTGATCCTGATGCAGAGTTAAAAACTCCCAGCGCTCTGCAAACTTCATCCAGGAGAAATGTCTGTAGTCAGCTGTGTTGAGCTTGCATGATTATCCTGCTGCAAGTGTGCACTGATTAGCCTTACGCGAAAAACAGCGTCTGTCTGGAGCTTGGAGAGCAAGGCGATGCTCTCATGCAGTCCTGGCTTTGCTGGGACACATCGGGCCATCTGGGCTTTTCACCACAAGAGGAAAAGTCTGCAGTGCTGGGCTGACCATAGCTGGGTACGGGACCATACCGGCCGTAGCAAACATGCCCACTGGACTGGGCAAACCGGACCACTGGCTGGGATACACAGGGGCTGGCATCATCCCAGCAAACGGGTTGGTGGGCATCAAGTATCCGGCCCGCTGGAGGACGGGTGATGGGGTGCTGGTGATGCCATGAGGCATGATGGGACCTAGAGCTGCTGACAGCGGACAGGACAGTGGTAGATGGAACTTCACTGCTGCCTGAGGGACTGAGCCCCTCATCTAGGACAAAAAAAAGAGACCTACATGGTGAGAAGAGATGTGAATGAGGCCTGAAGGAAAAGGCTTTTAGCTGCACAGTGTGACGTTTGGGCAATGAAATCAGTATCAACAAAACGTCTGAGGCATTTAGATGTGTTTGGACACCGCGAGTCATTGCGATTGAACCGAATCATTTAAATGGTTGATTCATTCAGAAATTAAACACTAGACATGTTTGGTGATATGTCAGACATGTCGATACAAATGGTTTGTGAAATTATGGCATTTTAATGCGACTAAAACATAACCTTTTGCCTCTCACGATAAGTCATGGCAACGCATTATGGTGTGTATCTTTACAGAAGCAGCACGGAGAGATACTTCAGAAACCTGCCTGATGTTACCGCTAGTGTCCGTATCAGAGCCGGGCTGACCACAGACGTGTGCGGTTTAAACTAAGCATTTATGAAAGTTATAGTCCCTTATACTCTTACAACCGTGTAAGTGTTTCCTGGAGGTTATAGTACATTGAAGAATAATCACATGACTTTTTTACATACAACAGTTTTGCGAATTGCCTGGAAAAGTCTAAGTCTCTTAAATCTTTTAATATTAACTTCCTGTTTATTGAACTGTTGTATAGAATCAGCATCACATTTGTGATCACACTGATTTTCTCCATAGCATACATTTTGTGATCATTTGAACAGTCCAACCTACTGAACTTCATCATGTAACGTATGTCTGCGCGCTGTTTTTATGCGATATACTTGATAATGTCATATCACACATCATTAAACAACAAATTCGATATCTATCGCACACCATTGATTTTACACACCTGGGCTTTACCCAATATAAATACATAATCATAATCCAAAAACCATCAGAAATGGTGTGGAGCGTACAGCTGGCTTAAAGTGTTACTCCACCCCAAAATTAACATGTTGTCATTAATCTCTTACCCCCATGTTGTTTCAAACCTGTAAAAGCTTCGTTCATCTTAGGAATACAATGTAAGATATTTCGTATGAAAACCGAGAGGCTTGTGACTGTCAAACAATTACCCTGTCAGGGAGCAGAAATATATAAAAGATGCCATCAGAGCACTCCATCTGCTCTCAGTCGTAATATTATGAAGTGACGAGAATACTTATTGTACGGAAAAATACAGACATTTACATTTATTCAACAGTTCATCTCCTCTGGTTCAGCGTAGCACCATTTTGGAGAGCACTATCTGTATGCAGGGAACGCATGCTCTTCTGTGTCAGATACTCTTGGATTTTAAGGAAAGTAGCGTCTCTAGAAGCAGCTGACACTGAAGAGCATGTTGAACGTTATTTAGATTTTTTGTTTTTCGCATTCAAAGGTATTCTCGTAACTTGTTACGGTTGAAGCACTGATGGAGATGGAGTGCTCTGACGACGTCTTTTATACTGCTCCGCATCTCCACAGTGATAATTGTTTGGCAGTCAATGAGACAGTCATTGTTTTCATCCGAAATATCTTAAACTGTGTTCTGAAGACAAAATAAAGCTTTTACGGGTTTAGAACGACATGGGAGTAGGTGATTAATGACAACACTTTCATTTTGAGGAGTGGTGGAGTAACCCTTTAAGACACCTGTTATTAGTGTGGTCGAAAGTAGCAGTAGTTTAGTACGAGGTTACTTACATTTGAAAAACGTAACAGTGGATGCGGTTTCACAATGTATAACCAATGTGAATGGTTTCACTGAGATTCCTTCAATTTAAAGGAAAATGCCACCGTTTTCCCTGAACTGACAAGCTGATCTATATCTCCCGTCGCAGTGCGAGCACTTAATCGCTCTAGCACACGCACCGCTATGTTAGCATTTAGCTTAGCTCCATTCATTACTTAGGATCCAAACAGGGATGACTTTATTAGTAATATCATCACTCCTGAAAACTCCCCCTCTCGCTCTCACTTCCTTCAACACAACCCGAGGAGTGATGATATTACTGCACCGAGGTCGAAGTGCTGCGATGTGCTCTTCTGACATAAATCATAGTTAGCTTTTTTATCCGCTTAATAAATCGCCATGTTTTATTTGGTGTCACCATACCTACTTGTGTAACTAGTCATGTAACCGTCTTTAAATGGGGAAAATGTGGAAGTGTTTGGTGGTTTCTGAATTCATCTTTGTTTGGATCCTAAGGAATGAACATAGTGGAATATGAAAAAAACGGTGGCGTTTTCCTTTAAAGCTGTGCTCCAAGACTTTAGCCTCTCGATCACAATTTGTGGTAAAAGCAGGTTTCTTTTGAATGGGTTCTCTCCCACTAACGGAAAATATTAATCAGACATTGTACTCACTCAATTGATTTCTCAAAAATGGAAGTTTACCTTCAGTTTTGGTCCCCATTGACTTTCAAATTGTCATTTGGGCCAGCAAATGAAGGTGAACCATCCCTATAAGTTTCTGAAGGACAAACAGTATAAAGTACCTGATTGGGGATTCTGGCCAGTGGAGTGGGGTTGGTCTGGAAGGACGGGTGAGATCTCTGCGGTCTACTCTGACACACAGAGGGGCGGAGCTGAGGGGCGGAGGCAAGAGTTTCTTTTGCCCAATCATCAACCAGCTTGTGTAGGTCATCTGTGAATGTACCGCTTTTGTTGTTGCTGTTGTTTGCTTGAGCCTGAACGAGCCTCGTGATAGGCCGAGAGGATGAAGCAGGCATGGCTGCGGGAGGCAGGTTCTGATTGGATGCTGAAGTCGCATGGGCGGCGGCAGTACTATGAGACCCTGAGAAAGAAATTGAGAAAGACCTCAAGCATCAACTCAGAGAATTCACCCCGAGGTCCTCTGTAACCAATCTGCTGCTCACAGACTGCTGATGTCATTCATTACATCACGCAGTGAAGTGCAGTTAAAATGATGGTTAATACAAAACAAGTCCTAACGAATAGATGCGTTATTAGACATTTGGTTAAACATTTTGACTTAAACCAATTTTTAATAAATGATGCACTATTCATACTTGGGGGTTGCAAACAGATTTGATTATTTGACACGATTCATAATTAGTTTCAACAATACACCAAAAGAAATTGTGACTGGAGTGACCATTGAACATGCTCATGCCAAAAGTAAGGTTGAATATGCAGATGTGTTGTCTTTTGAGAAATTACAGAGAAATGTTTAGAAAAGAGCCTGATGTTCAGCAGCATTTTGTGCCTTGGGTATAATGAAAGAAACGCAGTCTTGCCGAGCATGTTAGTTTAAGTTGAACTGTCAACATGCATTATTCATAAAGTTAGATTTCAACAGGTTTGAGGTTTGTTCCAGCACAGTAATGCAAGAACAAACACTGAGTGTACGGAGCACATCGGGTGCGCTTGAAATCTGATGATATATCTGATCGTATCTGCACTTTCTTGTTGAGTTCTTGTTTCTAGCCTAAAATCAAGCAGCTGGATGATTACAGAACCAAACAAAGAACAAACACCCATACACATATGCACTTAAATGACCAGGAATACAGAAATCATAAAAGTTTCAATAAGCACTTGACTGTATCGCACAGAAATCACCATGCACTAGAAAAAAAAAACGTTAAGCACTTATCACACAGGTGATCGCTCATGCCAACAAAACAAATCGAGAGAAAAAAGAAAAAAGTAGACAGAGGAACTAGGACTGAAGAAGAAAGGAGTGGGATAGTTACTACTGCTGCGCTCTTTCCCTAGACATAGCCGTTTCAGAGTGGACCCTACAAGAGCAAAACAGCACAGACAAAGACGTTAAGGAGCGGGGAAAAGCACATGGCACAGCCCATTGGACAAGCTGCTGCACAAGAAAACAGCGACCGATCAGTGAACAGATACAGAATCAGGTGCAGGGAGGCTTCATCTGTGATGTCATGAGGTGTTCGTGAGTGATGTGTTTGAATGACTTATGAACTAAAAAGGCCTTTTGTACAGACAGACTTCAAGCTTGGACTCTATGAGCTTCAACACTCGTTTGACTGAGTGTCCTACTTTAAAAACCCCATGAAATGGTCTGTTCTTTCCTGGCCTTTAGCCTATTGAAGCAGGATGGCAGTCCAGGACAAACCGAAGACGACAGAATTCACACGATGGACGCAAGCAGTGTAGACTGGAGGACCTCGCACCACCGTCTTCAGCTGTAAAGCTCGTGGTTATCACTCCTAATGACATTAGATGGAGGGAGTACTCATAATGAGGGACATTCTTATTTTTGTGAGCATTTTACTGGACAACAAACCATATGGAGCTAATAGACACAGACACGGGCTAAAATCCACAATATTCTAATTTAGATTTCATGGGGTCTGTAAAACTCAGGACTGAATAACTGAATCACATCACATTAGTTTGTATTTGTGGCAGTGTGTAAAAAATATTGAACATGTAATCTCCTCCTAAACCTCCACTTTTAAAATCAGCACCATTTAAACCATAAACAAACTTTTGGATGCATAAAAAAGACTTTTTTTATACATCTCGGTAAGCACAACATGAGTTATTTACAAGCAGAGCCAATCCTCTCTATATATACACAAAGTATGCATGTTTCGTAGGGTCGCTGAAACACTAGGGGGCACTCTTCCTCTCAGAGATAATTCATTTCATTTCAGTTTTTTATTTTTTTTATTTTATTTTGGCCAGCAGTTATGAAGACATCTATGTTACTTTAATACGGTGCCTTTATCCAAATCAGCGGATGTAGAGTGACTGGCATATACAGTATATACAGTACACTCCGCGACAGCAGCGTCCTACTGTATAAACCTGCTGCTGTCTGTCATCATCTGTTAATCAAACAACAAAAGAAATCTAATTAATGTAATATTCACTGAATATTGTTCATAACATAGTCATGAATCAGTTTATGATTAATTTATATTAAGTCTATGTAGTGATATTATTAGTAATAGAAATTGATTAATTACCTTACTGTGCAGAAGGCTATTACAGATTTTATTTTATTTGTGTGTGTATATATATATATATTGCCATTTTATTTGAATATGTATTTTTCAATATAATATAACTTCCTCTTTTTCACAGTTATTTCGCTCTGAAAGAATACTGTAGGTTGAGTGGTTGGGGAGTGCCCCGACAAGTCTTGGATCGGCACTGCTTACAAGGTACTACTGTAGACAGAACGTCCGTCAAACATATAAACAGGAAAAGCATAAATAAAATAGAAGCATATAAAACTATTGAAACATGAATAAACTAAGGTGCTGCATGCTAAATTTGGCGGGGGGATTTTTCACACAACGAAGGTTAGCTTACTGACCAAATCATATCATTTTGACAAGGTTCTCCAAGTATAAAAGGAATTGAGCGTCTTAATCATAGCTATGACACACTGGTAGGCAAAATCATCAAACTCTTACCCAGAGGAACAAAGTACTACAAGCCGTAACAGAAACGCAAGGTAAATATGAAATGCTTCTTGGACAGCATCATATTATAATCATGCAGGTGACAGAGATAAAGAATTCAAAATACAGCCCTGATGTTCTCCACAGCACCCTTGGCATGCTCGTCTTCCGACTCCACACATGACACGGCACCGCAATCATCGTCTCATTGGGAGTTTACGTGGAATGAAAAGGAAAGAAGGCACAGATATACAGACGATACAAAAGCTTTGGCAGACATCCTTACACACACTCTCTGCTTTCAGTTAAATGTGGACAATGGCCATGTTTGAGGAAAGAAAGCTCATGTTTTCAGTCAAAGCTACAGCCCAGCACAAAGCGTTTGTACAGAAGACAAACTGGAGGCCAAATGAGCAGATGTCCAGCTCTTTCCATGAACACGATACACTTTGGTGTAGAGGCACAACGGGATATAGAAGATGAACCAGTACTTTCTACAGACAGTACAGAGGACAGCGAGGTAAAGCATCCATTTACTTTTGTAGTTTTGACTGCATTTGTCAAGCTTAACCATTCATTTTTGTAAGAATAAATGATCAAACAAACATTTAAAGTAAGTTTAAGTTCATCAAAAACTACAATTTGCTCTCAAATTAGGAGCTTTGCACCATACCGAGTGATAGTTTCAACTAGGATTTAGGAAGTCTGCAACCCTGCTACCTATGGTTTAATTTGATTTCATTTTTAATATTCATTATATGTTTTAACTGTAGACTGTTGACATTTACTTTGGCCTCACGAGGTTGCTTTTTTCAATGTCAGACTCTATTTTGTACTGTATTCATGGAAAGAGCCATCTGACATGAAGATGGACATGTAATGTCTGAGAATGACCACCGAATGAGTGTGTGGAGGAGAATTGAATCTGAACATGACAGAAATGCAGTACAGAAAAAACAAAACAAATCACGAAAGAAGAGCAGAAAGAAACAGGGGAAGGG
The DNA here is from genome assembly GCA_032361145.1 of Enteromius fasciolatus. Classification (NCBI taxonomy): domain Eukaryota; kingdom Metazoa; phylum Chordata; class Actinopteri; order Cypriniformes; family Cyprinidae; genus Enteromius; species Enteromius fasciolatus. Next base: position 18,087,431 of record JAUMHR010000055.1, read on the forward strand.
GAATTATGGATAATAGAAGAAAAGTAGAACAAATACAAACAGATGGACATAGACACGGGTCCACTGAGGAATCTAGTGCGTGGTTTGCTACTAGATTTATAGGTGATTCGCTCAGATGTTTGGTGGTAAACGGCCCAGCCTGTGGAGAGATGGATATAAGAGGGAGAGAGAGAAAGAGAGACAGGTGTAACAGCCGACACAGGCAGCGATCAGATCAGTACCCCATCAACAAGCATCATATCAGCAACACACCACAACACTGGTTAAGCGTCTCAGAAAACAGCGGTTCATGTAGATGTGTACATGTGCCTGTGTGTTTCTAATAATGGGAACACTTTTCTGGAATCTATAGAACAGGTCACAGTCCTCTTATGCATCACTAGACACTTCCACACATGAAACCCATACACGGTTAAAGAACTGTCATGTCAACCATTCAACTCTGAGAAGATTAGCTGATTTTATTCGTAACTACACCATCATGATAGCATTGGAGGATCCATGTCTTCTGGAGCAAATATGTCATTTTTTCACTGCCCAGGAAAGACCTTAGTAGCGTCTCATCAATAAAAGGTCAACAATAATCTGGCGGGTGGGGCACTTCATACAACGCAGGCATAGCAAGCTGGATATGGACGAAATAACTTGCTTGACTCCCAAGATGAAGAGCTTAGCCAAACAACTGAAGTGCTTTAAATAAAGAAAATACAAGGCTTGAGCAATCCATCGTTGGTGGTGAGCGAGAGAGATCTGGTGTTCAACCTCACAGATCCACGAGAAACAGATATGGCTGGATGGTCCTGTTGTTCAGTCTACTTCTCTGATCTATAGGGTCAAAGGGCCCCTCTTTGGAGAATTGTGTCAAAACAGTGTAATGGCTTTTCTCCTCACTGCCCTTGAGTTTTGCATCTTGGCAAACCAATAGATCAACAGCTCCTCACTTGTGTTCTGAGCAACAATGCCTTCATAGCACTGGAGTCATTCCTCGAGTCATTCATTTACAATGATGTGCTCAAAGTCTTGTCCACATGGTGCATGCTGGGCCACGTATATTGAATCAGGCTGTATGTTTTGTGGCAGGTTTGCTAGGTGTCTTGGTGGCTCTCGTATTTTTCAGGAAATATAGTCCAAGGTAGAGAAAGTAGCTATGAGTGCATTCATCTCAGAAGAAATCCAGTTTCTACAGCCGCTTTCTGTAGTGTAGTCGAAGAGCAGTTTTATTCCTAGACTCCTAGACCTGCAGTTGACACAGGGCCAGGAAAGAAACTCCAGGGAATATGTGCTGGTCTGCGAACAAACCTTCAGAAGGGTGTTTCGTTGTTGAGGAATGCACAGTGCGCAAATGTGTGTCCATTTATTTTGCCTTTGTCCAGATCAACTCCTGTAATTCTGATTCCTGTAGGTTTGTTTTGCAGACTTTTGGGTCTTGTGACATGGCCTCATCAATGTTAGCACTGGGTTGGGGTTGATTCAGTGGTGAACAGCTGAAGAGATTCTCCCTGTTGGCATCCTCACTGCACAAGGGACAGATGCCCAGTGAAGACCTAGTTACCAAGATGGTCATCGGGACAAGACCACGGGAATCAGATGAGTCCGTCACACAAACTTTGCTGCAGCATGGAACAATTTGCTGGTTTCGTCTGGCCAGAGAAGACCTGGAATTATGAAGCATGTCCAGCCTAATGAGTCTAAAAGGGCCATCATATCATGTGGCACATACATGGAGTAGATTTCACAAGAGAGGTGTAACATGGGCTCTTTTGGGCTTGCTAAAGACCAGTTGTGCCGCTGCATTCTGAATCATTTGTAGGTTTCATTGTGCTCGCAGGAAGTCCAGCCAGAATAGCACTGCAGTAGTCCAGCCTAGAAATGACAAGGGCCTGGACAAGAAGTTGTGCAGCTGGTCATCAAAGATTACAGCAAGATTTCTGACCGAAGTTGATCAGGTAATTGTTGATGAACCTAACTGGATGGTGAGATCATGCTGTAGAGCTGGTGTGGCAGGGAACACAAGAAGCTCAGTCTTGGCCAGGTTGAGCTGCAGGTGATGAGCTTTCATCCATGCTGAGATGTCCGCCAGGAAGCCTGAGATCCATGTAGCTACCATTGGATCATTTGGTTGAAAAGAGAGCTGTGTGTCATCGGTGTTGCAGTGGTAAGAGAAGCCATGTGATGTAGTGTATGTGTAGAAGAGAAGGGGTCCAAGAACCAAGCCCTGAGGTACTCCAGTGATGTGTTTTGGATACCTCTCCTTCCAAGGCCATCCTGAAAGACCTACCAGTGAGACAGGATTCAAACCAGTAAAGTGGAATACCTGTAACACCCAGAGATGAGAGGGTGGACAGGTGATTTGGAATCAGCTTTTGCAGTCCGCAAGGCTTCAGTGACAGAGTAGAGCAGTCTCAGCTGCATGGCCACTCCTGAAACCTGACTGGTTAGCATCCAGATTGTTGTTTTGTGAAGGAAACAATGATACCTGGTTGAAAACAACTCATCCGAGTGTTTTGCTATGAGTGTTTTCAGATGGAGAAGCACTTACTATACATTTACTTTGTGTAGTAAGTGCTGCTCCATCTGAAAACAATTGATAGCAATTTACTGCTGATCACGGACCTGGCTTTACTGATGATGAGACGCACATGATAATAGAATTTGATTAATTACACAGCCCCATTTTTTGGACACAGAAGGACCATGATTCAAGTGGAAGTCAAATATGCCACGGAGGGATATATAAAACATTTCAAAATAAATATGTAAAAATACAGATCACATTGCAAACAGGAGAAGCCTCGTGTTACGGTCATTACGATGGCAATAGTGTTAATTTCGTCTGACGAGACGAGACGAAATATGTTCGTCAACGACCTTTGTTTTCATGACTAAGACGAGACGATGACAAGACTGCACCACTGTCCAAAAACGCTGACTAAGACTAAATTAACATGCA
>JAUMHR010000055.1:18101597-18119267 GCA_032361145.1 Enteromius fasciolatus
CACCACTGAATTGCATAGTTGAGTTGGATTGTGAGAATGAGCCAGCAGGAAGAGTCGGGAAGCACAAGCAATGCCCCCAAACTCTGTGCGAGTGGCACCAAAGAACCACCAACAAACCTGTGGTGGTGCAGCAAAGGGGAGTCAAGCTAGATGGAACAAAAGCCATCAAGTTCTGACTGACACAGCAGAGCTCCCATGTCCCCAGAGAGACTGGCAAGCTTAACCTCTTGGCAGGCGAAGGAGCGACGCTGTCCTGTCGTCTCCTGAGAAAGAGCATTTGGGATTCTCTAGGATTCCCATATGAGTGCTACTACATTACTTTCGTAGACGACTTGGGGGTGCCGCACTCCTGTAAGAGACTGGATGTGCCAGCTTAGATATTGCATCAGCACAGGGCAGAGCAGCTTTGGAGGATGCAGGATGGTGACAAGCAGACTGAGGCTTAGCACGTGGCTAGATGTACTGGATCACCTCTGTCTGCTTCTGTTCTGCCAAGAGCTGCTTGAGACAATCTTACAGTATTAATTAAAAAAAAACACCAAACCTGCTCCAGTTATCAATAAAACATTTTCTGCAACATATTTTTCTGTAGAGCAAAGCACATTTCCTTAAGGTTTGATTTCAACTGTATCCTGTGTCCATATTCAAGAACATAATAGCTGGTACATTTTATCTAAAGCATGTGTTAAGAAACCACTGGGCCTGACCTGAGGGCAAGAGTCTGCTGTGACTGGCATCTGAAGGAGCGGTGAGGTCTGAACAGAGTCCTTTTCACCCTCAGTATCTTCATTTAGAATGTCCTCAGCTTTATCCATGATCTCCTTCAGCTGCTCGATGAACATCTCCCTCTCCAGCAACAGAATAAACTCATTATCCACCTGGAGAAACAGCAACAAGAACCAACACTTTGAGCCCACTCATCTGTCTAGGATTAACCCTATCTAGGACAAGAAGATACAGTACGCCCATTTACCAATTAAGATTCAGTGAGCTGTACATGAGGAACACTGTCTGAATAAGAATACCTTTGTCAATAAAGCAATAATGCAGTGGTTCTCCAAAAATGGTTGTTCTGACAGGCCCACAGGCAGGACAAAAACAGATGTGTTATTTGCTACATTCAAATAATGCAATGACACCAACTGCACAATTGTACAATTATGATAAAACAACAAAAAATTAAATATATAAAATTATTTATAAAAAAAGTATTTTTACTCCATGTCAGTGTTCATGTTAGTTAGTTCAGGTCTGTCTAGCAATTCTGCAACTGTTTAAGTTCTGTCTGTTTTAGTTCCTCATTAGGAACTCGAGCCGCGTCAACGAGACGCTATGGGGAATGCCTTCAGCGTGACGGCTCTGAATCGTGTGTGCAATCAGACCAATAAAATGGAGAGACGTCATAGGTGGGTGAAGTGATCGGCCAGGAAGTATAAAGCACGTGGAATGTGACCGGTATTCAGCTTTTTGTCATTCAGCAAAGCTCTGTGTGTGTATGTCCAAAAGAAATTGTCTCCCGTTCTCTGTTTTATACAAAAATGTCTAAAGCAAGCAGAAAGAGTGAAAGGGGCCAGGGCGAGTCACATTATTGTGCATGTGCTTACCCGTGTAAAAGATTTATTTCGCCAGGTGACACGCACGATTCATGTGTAGCTTGCCTGGGACCAGAGCCTGCTGCATCAGCTCTCAAGAGAACTGATTGCCCGCACTGCGAACCAGTTTCCAGTGCACCTGCTTCGGTCCCAGAAAGCTCTCTATGCGGAGGGAGCCTTCGCTAGCGTTCCTCGCGGTGCTGGAGAAAGCCCTCGTGGGGATTGCAGCAGGATCTCATGTATCCGAGGGTGAAGAAGTGCACAGTGCTGAGGAGACTGTGGTTTCTTCTTTGCCCCAGTATGAGGAGCTCGTGGAGCTCGCGTGCTGTTGCCAAATTAAATCTAGAGTGGCCAGACAAGGTAAAGACTGAGCCATGCAGCAGTAAACTCGATGAGCGCTTCCTGCGTGATTGGCCACCACCTTCACCACCTGCCGTTTTTTTCCCGATCTCCACACCAAGGTGGCGAGATCGTGGAACATACCATACTCGGCCTGTCTCTTCGTCCCTGCATCTGATTTTTATGGGAATGTAGCAGGAAAAAGAGCACGGTTATAGGATGAGATCTTTGAAGGCTCCACCCCTTCCCTCCAGACCACTGAACAACTTCCGAACAACTTCAGCATTGGTAGGGAAGGGGCACTCTGCAGCAGGTAAGGCTGCTGTATGCCTGCATACAATGTCAGTGTTGCAGCCATATCAGGCTGACTTGCTGAGCGAGTTGGATGAAGGCAAGAGAGTGAGCACCGAAGATATTAACGAGCTTAGGAGGGCCGCTGACCTCTCTTTGCGTGCTACTTAAGAGACCGCCCGTGCTGTGGGCAGATCCATGGCAGCTTTAGTAGCCGCAGAGAGGCATCTTTGGCTAACCCGGTCCGAAGTCAAAGAGAAGGACGGGGCTTGCTTGATGGATGACCCGCTTGTGCCCCAGGAGGCACGCAAACAGGCTGCAGCGTTTCAGCTGTTCCTCTCACCGGTCTCCAACTTGCGAGTGCACGCTCCTTGTACAGGGAGGCACAAAAGATCTGAGGGTCATGTCTCAGGGCTTCAGAGGGCAGCCCCCCAGAGGAGGCAGCGGGTTATACCACTGTATACGGTGCCTGTTTGCCTCCAGTGCCCTCAGGAGACCACTCCACTAACCCTGCCAAAGCTACAGGGCGTGGGTGTCTCCAGTGAGTGCCGATCTTAGTCCCATCCCAACATCTTAGAGGGACTGACAGATGTACCATCAAGCGCTCGCGGGGAACTAGCCACGATGCCACCTGCTGGTGGCCCGTGTCATTACAATCTGCTGGTTCCCCCTTCTCCACCAGAGGCCAGTCTTGAGAGGCTGGCTCCCTTAGTAGATTTTCTGGTAGGATGGAAACTACCGCTGAATGTATCTTGTTGAGTCCTGCACACTGTAGAAAGAGGCTACAGAGTTTTGCCGATGCTTGTGTGTGCAGAGTAGGCTCTGGTGATGGAACAGGAAGTTCTTTTGAGGAAGGAGGCCATTGAGGTGGTCCCTCCTCACAAGAGGGAGTCCGGGTTCTACAGCCGGTACTTCATTGTTCCAAAGAAGCACAAATCAAGCCCGAGGACTGGTTTGTCACGATAGATATTAGCTCAGTCGGCTAGTGAGGCAAGGAAACATCGAGATGTGGTCCTCGCTCACATGGAATGTTTGAGGTTGAGGCTGAACGTCAAGAAAAGTGTGCTTACTCCAGCACAGAGAATCACTTTTCTGGGCGTTGTGTGGGATTCGACCACGATGCAGGCTCGTATGACACCTGCTCAGATCGAGTCGATCCGCACTGCAGTCGCTTTAGTGAGAGAAAGTCGGTCATTTACTGTCAAGCGGTTTCAGAGACTACTGGGCCTTATGGCAGCTGCGTCCAACACCGTACCACTTGGCCTGCTATACATGAGACACCCACAGTGGTGGCTCAGGAACAAGGGTATTTTTTTCTGAGGGGGAATCCCCTTTGCATGATCAAAGTGTCACACCGAGCTGTACGTGCCTTAGACATGTAGAGGGAACCTGGGTTCCTGCATCAGGGCCCAGTGCTGGGAACTCCGTGTCACCGTGTAACGCTAGCAACGGACGTGTCCCTCACTGTTTGGGGAGCGGTCATGAGTGGCCCGCGGCCCGTGGAGTGGTCATCATCTCACGTGGTACATCAACTGCCTGAAAATGTTGGCCGTGTTTCAAGCACTGAGACACTTCCTTCCAGACATAAGAGATCAAAACACATCAGTGGTCTCTTATTTCAACCACCAAGGAGGCCGGGCCGAGTATAGTTATCAGACCTGATCTCCCTCCTAGATGGCTCCCTGTGGGAGATTCTGATCAGGGGGCCTTGAAGTGGAAGCTTTTCACTTCCTGGTGTAGAGAGCGCCGACAGGATCCAGTTAACTGCCCGGTTGGTACAGTGCTAGAGTTCCTGCAGGCTAGATTCTCCAAGGGGGTCACCCACTCCACCTTGAAGGTTTATGTGGCGGCAGTTTCGGCCTACCACGCCTCTCTTGATGGACATACAGTGGGGAGAGACCCTTTGGTTATACGTTTCCTCCGCGGTGATCCTCCTTTGGGTATCTCGTTCCCCATAGCGTCTCGTTGATGCGGCTCGAGTTCCTGAAGAGGAACGTTTCAGGTTACGCATGTAACCCTAGTTCCTCCACACTTCCAGCATCCCTGCGAGCTTTGCTTCATGACAGAAGCTGAATGTCTGTCACATTCCATGTGCTTTATATTTCCTGGCCGATGACATCACCCGCCTATGACATCTCTCCATTTTATTGGTCTGATTGCACACACAATTCAGAGCCGTCATGCTGAAGGCGTTCCCCATAGCGTCTCGTTGACGCGGCATCTCGTTCCATCGAGGAACTAGGGTTACATGCGTAACCCGAGTCATTTTGTTTCTTTTGTTTGACCATATTAGGCGTTTCCTGAGTTCTAATATCAGTCGTTGTATATGTTACTTGTGAACTGTTTCTCCTCGTGTATTGCTATAATAAAAGTATATTATACTACTCCACGTCTCCAGAAATCTCCTTCACCAGCACAGCAACTATAACATATAACATTGTTAGTTGCAGCCCTACATTTGGGAAACGCAGCCCAGAACAGAACCAAACTAAATGCTAACTTTCAGTCATCTTTGACAATAGTGGTCCTGACAAGAAAGCAGTCATAAATAACACAGTTTTTTTTTTTTATAAATAGTCAACAATACATTGTTTGTGTCAAAAGTATGTTCCATCTTTTGTATATTTCCTACCATAAATACATAACTTATTTTTTGAGCAATGTGCATTGCTAAGCACTTCAACAGGAAAATATCAAAGGAGATTTTCTTAATATTTAGATTTTTTGCTCTCTTAGACTACAGATATTCAAATAGTTGTATCTCGGCCAAATATTGTCTATCATAACAAACCAGATATCAGTGGAAATCTTACTCATTCAAATTGCAGATGTATCAGTGTCAGTTTAAAAAAAAATTACCCTTATGACTGGTTATTTTGCATTTTTAGTTTTAGATATTTTAAAGATTTTGGCCCATTCCTAATCCAAATTCTACATCACCTTTACATAAAAAACTGCATCACTTTTTTTGTCAGTTTGCCAGAAGAAGAGAAGGGCACATGGGGAGAGAAAGTAGAATTGAACATCTCACCATATATGTGGCAATCTCCTCTGGAGCATCTCCATCAAGGTCAAATTTAAATGTCACCATCTTATGATTATGAGTCTCCAGCTGACACTCCACCATCTTGTCTCCTGTGTCACACACCTGTTAGAGAGAATACAACAACAGGAACTTCAAAAAATGTAATGCCTCTGAAAAAAACAATAATTAACAATAAATAACAATAATTAAGTTTTCTAATGTCCAAACCAACATTAATGACAGAGCCTTGACCCTAAACAGTCCTAAGCTTCACAAACCATTTCATTTTGACCTGGCATCTAAACATCATATTTGGACATCCTTCATCTGTTTTGCTCACTTTGATCATGGTGAGTTTGGGTCTGTTGATCTTGTCTTGGCGGGAGCGTGTACGGGACGTTTTGCGATTGGGTTTTCGCACTCGTGACTCACTGCGAGCTCTGCCAGAACCCTCGTTCCCATCGCTCATCTCTTTACCGGAAGTGGCATCTGAGTTTATACTGCAAAAGAGCAGAGAACCGATCACTGAGGTTCATAACTCTGAAAGTGATGGAGAATACAGCACCGATGTATGAACAGAGAAACACACCTCTCATACATGGACCCGGCTGCTGCTGTCTGTTTATCAGGAACATGCTCCTAAAGGGCACAGAAGGCAATCAATTTAGGTTATTCTAGTTAAGGAAAAAAGAAAAGCTACTCTGGTTTACTTTTCTCTAAAATATTCTGTAAATACATATGAAGAGTGCCATTTGTGCATTTTTTCTAAAATAAAGCTGCTATCAGGCTGTGTAGGTTCAGTAACTTCAGTTTAATGGCAATAAATAGGTTCTTGTCTTTGCCAGTAAAGTGAAATAACTAAACATAAACATAGGTGTTTTTTGGTTATTTATACAGCTGTAAATAATGCACATATCTGTACATAAATCCTCTGTTTAGGATTCAGGATTAATTCAGTCTGATTTAATTGTTCTTTCTGTTATATGTCTGCATGCATGTATAGATACCAAGAGCTCCTAAACAACACAACAAATTCCTGGCTTGGCGAATGAAGCTAATTCTAAATTTGAATCTAAACATGAAATGTGAAAACACCCCATTCATGATCAAATGGTCGTTACTTCCTTCAAGTGACTGTACACATCACTAAAGGTGTTTGGAGGTTGTGAAGAAGAGCTTCACCTCAGAGCATGTTTCAGCGGGATTGCTGAGGTGAGGTGCTGGAGTAACACCGCTGGTCTGCAGACCGGCTCCAGACGCTGGGCTGGAGTGCTGAGCCTGGTTCGGGTCCACAGCAGAGCCCAATGTGTCAAGGACGGGTCTGAAGGCTGAGAGCTGCGGTACTGTGGCAGGCTGAGGGGCATTTTGGCTGCTGTGGGGCAGGACGCTGGAGCTCGGGGCAGGAGCTGGAGTCAGGTGTGTCATCATCTGAGAGACACAGACGTGATCAGAGCTACTGGACAAGTTCTGGTCCATGTGAACAGTTTGTGAATGGCTGGTCAAGACTCCCTGAAAAATGAATACATGAATAGGTAAGACTCATTCAATTCCATTAAAATTTCTATTTAAAGAAGAGATCTAAAATCTGTAGGGAAACTACAACCTTTGGGTAAACTCACTAATTTGAATAATAATACTGAATTATAAAGATGTCCTGAGCCAATCTCAAGGATACGTTTTTATTTCCATATATCTATATTTTATCCCGTTAAGAAACTGACACACCCTACCTGGCTGGGCGGAGCTTGTTTAGTGGGAGGGACTCCGACACACATAGAGGTGGGGTTTGGAGAGGGGTGGAGATTTTGGTGCGCTGTGGGTGTGGCCTGACTGTGGGAATGGTGGGAGAGAGTGGCCATGGTGTTTACGGTGGGCTGCTGAGCAACAGAATAGGCCTGCTGGTACTGGTGCACTGTGGGAACTGGAGGAGCGAACACTGGGGCAGGACACTGTGAGGGTATAGGGGAGGTGGAGGACAGGTGGGGGTACTGGGTTAGCCCAGAGATCTCCATTTGCGAACATGACACTGGAGAGATGTCGGAGTGTGTGGGGATGGGCAGACCGAGGGACGACTGCACAGAGGGAAAGCAGGCAGGGTACAGGTCACATCCAGGAAGAGAGGTCCCGACTGACTGAGCCGCGTTAATGGAAGGAAACTGGAGGAGGAGACAAAAGTGCATGGGAAGAATAACCACCATCAAGAACAGAAGAGCTAAACGCATGCTAAACTTGGCCAGTCATAAGTGGCCACTTTGTACACTGGACTGCTCACACAAAACTACACAAATCAACAGGCATGCTGATAATTTCAAATCATTTAGGCCAATAGTCGATGCCACTTTACATTTTGCCTTGCACAACACCAAGTTATTCCTGTGCAGAGGTTATGAACAAATTATTTTTAATTTTGGTTAGTTTTGAGAAAAAAACATTTGTTAGAAATAATAAACATTATTGAATTTCTTTTTTAATGAGAGTACATTGAAAGCATTGACAATTACTAATAAAGCCATATAGGCATTTTTTTTTTAATCAGTCCGTGCAGATATTAAAATTTTTAGCTTTCATCATCCGATTTTTAAAATGTTCAGATAATATTGTCCATCCCTACAAATGATGCATCTGAGAAGCAGAGGAGCTGGCAGAAGAGTTTACCTGTGTGAGGTAAGCTGAAGGAGGAGGAACGGGTTGTGTCAGAAGACTGGAGGTGGACTGTCCTCCTTGCTGCCAGCTGTCCATCAGCTGTGTTTGAACAGAGAGCTATTAGGATAGAACAAGAAAAACTAGTGTGAAAAGTGAAAACAAGACGACTCAAGAAAACTTAAAATCTACAGTAGGTGTGTCTAGTCCTGCTCCTGGAGATTTACCTTCCTGCATAGTCCAGCTCAAATCCTGAAAAAATATATCTGAAGAAGCTCATTAAGATCTTCAGTTAACCTAATTCCAGATATCTTGTTGGATCTTAGTTGTATTTTTTTTCTCTAATTCCTTCTGTAGACGGCACAATGTTAACAATCCTATAAGATCATTGTAAATCACAATGTTCGCATGATTCTAATAAACTTGCAGATGTTTAATGATGACACCTATTGAATTATATTCTACAACGCTAGTTACTATTGAAGATTAACATATTAAGTATGCACTTGTGATAAACAAAGGAGCACAACAAATCACACATTGGACATTTTAGTTAATGTGTGCTGAAAAAAAGTGGTGCCAGAGGAAAGGAACGGGAGCTTGAGGTAAGCAGGTTTAAGTTTTAGCTTTGATTTCATATCGCATTTTTATTGGCTGATCAGTAAATGTGGGTCATAGTAGCAAACACTGAGCAATGATCATGCAAAATTTCTGACACTGTCAGAAAACAATCGGAGGCTATCTTTGATCACAAGACAGCGGCAACGCTATCTTCGAACCTCTTTCACTGTACGACACAGAAGCAGCGGTTAGGAGCCCCAATCATAGAAATCGCCACAATTGTTTCATGATGCCAATCTTATATCTGGACTGCAGAAAATCATGCGATGTATCCCGGGCTTTAGGCCCTCTTTTGCATTTTTACATTTGCATTCCTTCTTTTAGTGTGTAATCTCCGGTAGGAGTTATTAGTTAAGTAGTTAGCAGGTGGTATTGAGCGCCAGTTTTTAAACAGCTGGGAAATACAGGTGGGTGCTGGGGGGGGTTATGTAAAGTTGAGAAAAAAAGAGATCATGACAAACAAGCATACCTGTGGGACAGATGGTGCGGGGCCTGTCTGGCTCGGCTGCACAGGAGCAGTTTGCTGCATGCTTGAGAAGTCTCGGAGCTGGCCATCTGTTGTGGCATTCGCTGTGAGATGCTGCAAATGTTGTAACACCGGTGTTTGTCGAGTCTGTGCAGGTGCTGGCGGGATATGCTGCACGCTAGAGGCTCCGCTCCGAAAACTCTGATCTGCAGGCAGCGCTGCTTCTGTTTTAGATGTGAGGCTGTGTGCAGCTGTGACTGCAGTGATCTGCACGGGTGGAAATGTCTGTGCAGTCGCTAGCTCTGGATGGTAACTCGGACCCGTGGCACTCTGAGGCACAGAGACTGGCTGGTGCGGCGCTGCTGTATGGAGCGTCTCTGAGGAGACAGGAGGGAACGTCTGCACGTGTTGAGCGGCTGCAGCCTGGCTCTGGACTCTCAGAACAGAAGACTGAAGAAGACAGAACAAATTAATGAGAACCCAGTACACTTCCACTCCATAACTACAGGCCAGATTTACTGAACAGGGCAAATTACCAATGGGAATGGAAAGTTTTGCGGTTGGTCTACTGAGAGTGCATATCTCATCTACATAATAACCAATGCGATCTACTAAGAGCTGTGCAAACTAGTGCAGGGTTGATAGGTAGGTGCAGGTAATCTACAAAATGGGTTAAGGCATGCTTTTTTGGGGTGTTAAATAATGGTGCAAATACCTATAATCTGACTAGCACATGTGGTGTCTCTCAGGGTTCAATTTTGGGATTGTTACTGTTTTCTCAGCATGTGCTACCTATTGGTTCTATATTTAGGAGATCTGGTGTGTGTCATATCCACAAACTCTATAAAAATATGGACGTAATGTGTCCCGTACGTTTCTGAAGTGCATTTTGGAAGCTCAAGGTGGACGGAGCTGGCTATAGCCATCTTGGCAGAGCATCACTCCCAGATAATTGAAAATAAGGGTGGAGTTTGTTGCTGAAACCACGCCTGCCTAGCTTAACAGTGGTGACTGCAGTGGCAATAAACCTGTCACTCAAGTGGCCACGCCTTAACATAACCTAAAAGGCAAAATTAGCTATAGACCAAAACCACTTTGTGTACCAGGCTGTATGGACTAACTTTTTGAATTTTGAAATGTAAAAACCTTTTAAAATTTTGTACAGCACTTTGGTCAAATGTGCTTTTTAAACATGAAACTAACTAAATCACCTTGCATGAATACTATCCTTCCTTTGTGTTTAAAAAGGAAACACTACAAATGCATATGCAATAAGGTTAGTCAAAAAAAACCTACTTTCAGTCTACGCCTTTGGTTTGTTTTGCCATAAACAGCGTGTAAATCTGGCCCAATCATTAGTATGTTGGATTGTTAATAAAACAGCACACGTCAACAACTGCTACAATGAGTAATAGTAAGCATGCAAAACACACAAAGCCAGGTTAAGTGAATAAAAACGTTAATGATTAGAGAATGTTAGCAGCATGACATCAGGTGGTTCATGGTTAGGTTTTGGGAAGGGTTGGCATCTCCTCTGTAAGAGAACGGTCACACCTGCAGGACAGGTAAGAACGGTTACAGCCGCTGAGAGAAAGCGCAAAGGAGAAGAATGCATCTGAGTATTTTTGACTAAGTCCTACAGACACCTGGGAGCAACAGCAGAACCACTGCAAAGGCCCAGAGCTTTCTTTTAAAGTGGCAAGGCGACACCACGTCCTCCACCTACCGCATCAGTCAAAAGGCGCTCTCCAGCACAAAAGCTGGCTCTGCGACGGGACGTCAGTGCATCCCGAGGCGGCTCCAGGCTGTGCCCCTCATCACTGTGGCAGCGGGTAGGCCGGTACTGCCCTGTACTGGGCTGATGTCTGTGCCCCGTGATGCTCTCCAGGGATTTGTTCAGCTGGGAAAGGTCAGCGGTCTCACTGAAAGAGCCCCTGCGGACACCAGGGAAGTGAGGAAGTGGTAATAAAGAATAGGGTGAATGTCTTCTATCCGCACATGTCCCAAGCAGGAATAAGGACAGGCAGGCCTGACACAGGGACGGTGGCTGATGAGGGGTGGGGTTTAAAGAAAGCCGACGCCCCTGGCTTGTCATTGAGACAGACTCCTCCCCCTTTGTCTCAGAGGACGGCCCCACTGATGTGTCACTATAGCGACGAGTCGTTACAGGCAAAGGAGCGAGCAGCAAATTTCCCTCTTCTGTCCTCTCTGACTGGTCTCTGGGTTTTTGAAAGGAGGCAGGACTCGTGGGTCGGAGCAGGAAACGGATGAACTCATTTCCAGAAGAGCTTTCATGATGTGTTCCCTGGAAGAGAAGCCACTTCTCTGAACTACTATCATTAAACGACAAACAAGAGTCTAATAAAACACAACAAATAAAGGGCAGCTGTCCGAGGCATGTGATGCTTCTCACAGAGCGCGGAGGTACTGAACATTGCTGAGCATTAGAGTTATTTTTCAGGCCCTGAACATTTAAACACACACACTTGCATGTGTCAAAATCTTTGCAAGTATCCTCATAAACACAGCAATTTTGGATCCGGGCAGCTCTTAAAGTGCCAGCAGTATTCCTGATAAACAAACAACAACAGAAAAGAAATCTCTCGATATTGACATGGGTGACAAGAATTATGAAATATCAATGATATTAAAAATGTTGATAACATAAAGACCTTATTTAGAGCAGCAAAAAACCTATATTGCTTTACTTGTATTGCTATTGTAGAATTAAATTACTCATATCCACCTAAGCTGTATGATTCGAGGAAGGCCTGGAGCACAGAGAACACTAACAAAACAGACAAATGGACAACAGGGAATGAAATACAGACTATGCTATCATGAATGCAAAAAGTGGATGACGACAAGATGAAAACATGGTCCAGTTACAGAGCTGCAAACATTGTGCCACTGTAATAAAATGATGGTGTACGTGTAAAAGCATGCATGTGTACACACACTTCACACACTAGCAGGGCAATGCGAGCTTCACATATCCCAGATACGCACCTCCTGGTTTGCCGTGGACACAGGTTCCTGTAAGGACTGGTATATGACACTGTGCAGACCGCTGCTGTGAGAGTCTGAGTACACGGTGGAACCGATGCCGCTGTCAGCTAGACACACAGAGAACAAGCCTAAACATTCGGACCATCACGACACGTTCGGTGTCATTGCTTCACACGCTGACAAAATGAGTAAAAGAACTGGAGAGGGATTTCTATTTCTATTTCTATTTGAATATGTTCAACCTTTTCATACAGGTTTGAATAGTTTATAACTTTCTTTCCACTTTTCTCTTCTGCTAACCACGGCTACACTTACTGTATTTGATGAATAATAGTCCAATATTACTACAATTTAAAACAGCTGCTTTCTTTGTGAATGTCTGTTCAACTGTCTTTTATTTCTGTGACGTTCAGCTGTATTTTCAGCATCATTCCTCCAGTCTTCGGTGTCACATGATCTTCAGAAATCATAATAATATACTGATTCACTGATTACTGGTGCTCAAACAACAATGGTTCATATTTGAAGAAATGCATTAGTGTACTTCTGTAATTGAGTGTCAATAGGAAAAGGACCAGCATTTATTATTAAGAAATTAGTGCGTGAGCACTAGAAGTACATTATGGAAGTGTATTTTTAAACCAGGTACGAGCTATATTCAAGCGTTCACAGACAGGAACACTCACATGTGGTGGAGGTGGTCCTGGCGCTGAGTGGACACACGTGGACATGCTGATCCACCTCCGGCTCCTCCGGCTCCAGCGGAACAGCCAGTTCAGAGAGGACAGGTCCCGGAGCAGGGCCGCCCTGCGGGGCCCTCGGAGCCGTCCTCTCCCTGCGCCACTTGATCAGAGCCACCCGGTCACGGAGAGACTTGCCCACTATCTTTGCGTCGCTCTCATGGAAGAAACCAGACTCGACCTGATGGAAGGATGAGAGGGGGCTGGTGTGAACACGTATTTTTAGAGCAGAGAGAAAGAAGCCAGGGCTCTATTTTAGGAACAGAGGAACACAGATCACAGAATTAATGAAAAACTGTCTGTGGAGGAAAGCTGAAACTAGACCCAGCACACACAGACAGAACAGAGCATGCAGCGTTAACGATATGATCGATTAAAGACGCATACGAAGCAGCTACCGATGCGATTCACCCCATTACGGTCTGATTCAACAATGCAATTCAATGTTACATGATGCAACTGAAAAACGCATGATACTCTGCAATTAATATGTTACAAATAGTTTGCTTTTATTTCTATGAGACCGAAACCATTTGGAGGAGAAATCTATCTGCATAAAATATCGGCCACTTTTTAAATAATAAAAGCATGGCACATGTATTAATAATCATATTTAAATAAATATTTTTTGCAGACGCAAATATGTTAGAAACGATGCATCAAAACACAAATGCACGCTTTTTTAAATCAATGCATCACATTGTACATTTTTATGCTGAAGCATGAATACGTTTATCTTACCATGACTAATTCAGAAGAAAGATTCAGCCAAATATGACTAATAAATAAAAAATAATCCTAAATAAATAAACCAACATAGAAATAAACACATTCAATTATATTATATTAATACACCGTATATAAAATATTAAATTCTGCCGATTATCTGGCTATAAAATAATAGAAACAAAAAGAGTATTTAAAAAACCGGACGCACAACACTCTCACATTACAGAGAATTGTGGGGGAGACAATAATAATTTAGTGCTTGAGTGAAGAATGGCAGAATGGAAAGATCAATATCTGTGTAGTGAATGAAGCAGGTCAAACAAGGAACCTCTGGACTGTTTGCAGCGATCAGTATAAATAGCAGATGCCGACTCATTTTCCCTTGAGCAAACGTTCCCACACATTACAATGCTCGGATTGCATAACATGTGATTACAGCTAAAGGATTTTCCAATCTCAAGCAGGTCCAGAAGGTCACATACTGTACTTAAGCGCAGGTTTGAATATATATAATACGCTCAAGCAGCTTTGACTGACTTTGTCCTGCATTAAACCTCAAAACCGGTTTGGTAAGAACTGAAGCAGAGGTGGATTTCACGAAGCGTGACTAAAAACACAGGACATCCTCGCGGTCAGAGGTTACGAGAGGCGTTTGTTAACGGAATATAACACACACTTCTCTAACACAATAAATCAATGCTGGCCAAAAGATTGTTCCATTAAAGAGCTTTCAGCTGTGTTTCACAACAGAGATGGGAAATATCTCTAGATCCGCGCTCACAGATAAGATACCAGGGAAACAGGAAGACAACATCTCAAGACAACATTTCACGGGCCATGAAACACAATGCTTGTTCACATACCACAGCTAAATCTTGTTTACTTCGGTTCTTTTTTTAACTGAACAGTTCTGTCTCTAAGCGCTGAGGTAACGAGCCACACGTGAACCTGCTATAAACCACTATTAACACAGACAAGGTTAGAAGCATTATTTGTGAAGAGGCAAACACGCACCATCTCCTGTGCCACAGCCTCGGGGACCTCCTTCTCCAGGTCGAAGCTGAACTCGATGGCTCCTCCGTCCCTGTACTTGCCCTTCAGGCGCCGGGGGTCCTCCACCCACAGCTTCAGAGCAATGGAGGTCTTCAGGCCATCGTCCTCCTCCGCCAGCTCCACCCTCACACCAGTGTCCTCGGCGAAGAACGCGTGATTTAACAGGTCCTTGATGGAGTAGCTGTGGGAAGACAGGCCTCAGATAAATTATACATTTTTCTTTTATGCCAAAAATCATTAGGATATTAAGTAAAGATCATGTTCCATAAAGATATTTAGTAAATTTCGTACCGTACTTCATCTTTGATCAGTGAAATGTTTGAACGACTTTATGGTGATTTTCTCAATATTCAGATTTTTTTGCTCAGTATCTCAGACAGATATTGTCCTCTCCTAACAAACCAGACCTCAGCGGAGAGATGATTTATTCAGCTTCAGGTGATGTATAACTCTCAGTTTCAATAAATTGAGCCTCACGAATGGCTTTGTTCTCCAGGGTCACGATAATAATAAATAATAAACTATCTTTATTTTGGGGGTTTTCTGAGAGGAGTACTCCGCTCTTCAGCACACAATACTGATGAACACACACAGAATTTCAATTTATTTGTACTGAACACAATAAAAGGGATTTTTACAATTGATTATTTGTTTTTCTTGAATGCTTTTGTTCAGATGTGAAACAGAAAAGATATTGCATTCTTTTTTTATATTTATTTACAGTATATGACATTTTCACTGCTTTCTTTGCATATGTTCTTATTTACAAAAACAAAGATAAAGGGAAATAGCCATACTGCGATTATTAACATAGCATTATTAAGCTGATTTTGCTCTGGAACCTCACTTTTTCCAACAAATCGTTTTGAAGCTCACAACCAGGCCTGCAGCCTTCAGGAAACATGAGTGTATTTAGCTGCTGTTTGCCATTTACAATCCTATTAACAGCATTTCAATCTGTTGAAACCCTTTCACACACTTGTGTGCTTTATTTTGCAGAAGTAAACATGAAACGATCACATGTGAAATATTAATGAACAGAATCACAAGCAGAAGGAGTAAATGTGACCAGCTACTTCAGGAAGAAATCTTCTCTATTTACAGACAAACTTTTTATCCCATAAAATACTTTTTTGTTTTCCATAAAATAACTTTGGGAATAGGGTTGAACACCTGAATTTGATTAATGCAGTCAACGTTTAATGCAGCAAAGTCAGGATCTGTATATTCTGTGTGTGCGCGAAGACAAACCCATAATGCACTGCCACTTCCTTCAATAACAGAAAGCATCCATACTTGAGTTACTGTACTCGTCTGGGCTGTCAGTACTCACCGCTCCTCCTTATTCTGACAAATACACTCGCCGATGATCTCTTTGACCTCAGGATCCGTCACTTTATTATAACTGGCAGGCTTCACCCCCTGAGACACAGAGAGACAGGAAGCAGCAGTAACTGTAGAGGCTCGTAACAGCAGAAACGCATGGTGATCTTTCTCTCCGCTGAATATTCAACAGATTTGAGTCGGATTGTCACACAAAGCTGTCATACATCTTCAGAATATAACGCACATTTTTAATGCTACAGAAAAAATATGTGTATCTAGTAAACCTCTATGATTGTCAAAAACAGGTAATGGCAATATTTAGTGAGATATAACCAGGATGTGTGCTTGGGAAATATAATCAATAAAACTGTGTCTCTGCTCCAGATCTGTTGCTCTTTCTTGGCTTTCTGTGATCTCATTCAGTAAAGATGACGCAGATGTTCATCTCAATTCCATGCAGCATATTCATGTGCATTATTTGCTGAAGGAGAAATCAAGAGTTCACACAAGAGAGCGATCGGGTCAATATCTACCATTACGCCAGGCTCTACTGCTTTACGTCAGCACTTTTAGTACTTCAGGATAAATCACGCACAGAATATGTAAATATAACTCAGTGACTGACTATCCTGAAAGGTCTAGATCAATCATTCTCAACCAGAGGGCCCAAGACTCAGCACTCAAACACAACAAATCAAGCTTTACAGTGAAATAGAACGGAAAAAGCAAATGGAATAAAAGACAGAAAAAGAGTTTAACTAAGACCTATTGTTTAAAACTTATTTATGCTTTAAAGGCAATCATAGCAGTTTCCATCCATAGTCTGTCTGTTTAAATGTCTGTGTTTAGCTTCAAATCACAATCTTGATGACGGTATTCTAGAAATATGTCTTTCTGGCATCCCAAGGCAAAACAATATTTCTTTCCTTACTGCATGACTTTGACCCATTTCCTTCAGTCGTGACCGGTGTCTTTCTCACTGTAACACAAAATCTACACAAAACACCTCCCTAACTTGTCATTTGGAGACCAGTACACTAGAAATGAGCTGGAAATGTCCCTTTGGATTATTGTGATGTTCTTATCCACTGCTGAGACACATTTCTACAGACCTGACGAATAAACAAACGCCATATTACTAAAGAGAGAGAATATTACACAGAACAGTTGATTTGAACTGAGGTGGTACTTCCTGTCAGAGCTGAATGTGAATCTTTTTCATGACAATATTCATGTTTGTGTCGAGATTCTAATTATGCTTACTTTTTCTGCTATGAATTTCCTTCAGCATGCACTAAACACGGAGCCTGTGTAACGAGTCTCAGTGATCAGATCCCAGTGCTTACTTACGCTGGTGACTTTGCGGTAGATCTGAGCGGCGTTCTGGCACTCTGAATACGGGTACTCAGACGTGGCCATCTCCAGCATGCACATGCCAAACGCGTAGACGTCCACGGACTCATCGTAGTGCTCCTCGTACATCTCCGGGGCCATGAACTCCGGCGTGCCTGAGGAGACGTCACACAAAGCACAGTCACTAAATCTGAGGATGTTTTTACATCTGCACTGATATTAGGAGAAATCTGTCAGGGGTTTGAACAGATAGAATGAGCAACGCACGCATTGCTGTCTGAATGCACCAGAATAATGAATACACTGTACATCACCAAATCTCAGTCTTACGTGTTTGAAAGAATTCTCTTCTGCTCCATTCAAGTCTCCATACAGCAAACACAGTAATATTGTGCTATTTGTACTTTACTATGTGAATGTTTTGCAAATAACACATTTCGGGAGGAAGCGCTGAATGATTAATCTCAGCCGGCCCGCATTACCTAA
>JAUMHR010000055.1:18201249-18218604 GCA_032361145.1 Enteromius fasciolatus
TCTCCAGCTCAGTGGCTGACCTCAGCACAAACAAACAGAGAATACACAAGAGAGCGACGTGCTGCAGGCAAGACCAGCCTACAAAGTATGATTTATTGCTGTAACTAACTGTTAATCCAAACGCACCTCTTCAGAGCCTAATTGATGCTCCTTGCATCTTCCCAGATGCTTCTGTGACGACCGAATGATCAAACACGTTCTGAAACAGATGTTCGTATTGTTCATAGAAATCAAGAGCTCCTCTTATCTGTTCTTTCACTGCGTCTGGCAGCTTTCTCAGCCGTTGGCCATTAGGAGATCTAATGCTGACTGTAAATTATGTAAGACTGCTAGATAAAGTCTTCTGTGGAATAGAAAGGTCTGAGATGTGGACTGGATTTGTTTGTACATTTACTGAGACAGTGTGCTAACAAACCAAAGCAAACAGCTAAATATCCCAAACGAAAGTGTCTTGCTGAACACTGGACAAGAGGTAATGCGAGGGTTAAAATCCTAGAGACAGTGGAGGGGTCAGTAACACTGATGGTAAACTGTCTCGACGCAAGTAAAGTCATACTATCCTTGCCAATTCACATGTTTTAGCCTTGTCCCTGAGGAGGGACCAAAGACCGATTATATAACTAGTACAGATGGAGAACAGCACCATACTGTCTCTACCTTCAGTAATGCACAGAAGAACAATAGACTGCACTTGTGCAATAGAGAGCACTTGTGAGAGTGCACTTGCACTCCTGATTTAGACCATTCAGACTTGTATTGTTATTCTGACGGCACCTGTTCACTGCAGATAATCAACTGGTAAGCAAGTGATGCAAAATTTCTCAACAACTCATCCTCATCTATTAAGTACACTAAATTAATGCAGAAGTCCTGCACATGTCACCGGAGACATGTTTAGTCAGAGACTCTGTTAAAATGTACAGTTTTTGAATCCATTCAGCCAATCTCAGGGTCTGGCGTTGCACTTTTAGCATAGCCTAGCATATATCATTGAATCTGATTAGACCAGAAGCATCTCGTCGAAAAATCACCTGTCACGGGAGCGAGGCGAGGAGACGTGCGGGTTCATTTGCAAGCTGTTTATTGACAGACACAGAGTAAAAACAGACAGGCTTAAGATCGTTACCGGCAGACGAGGATGGAGGAGGCAGAGCACGAGAATGGTCAGAGTCCAGGCGTAGGCCGGTACACAGTAAACAATCCAGATATACAAAGAAACACGGGAACACGGAGTGGCAAAATGACAGGGCTTGACAGTGCTAATGGACCGTGATAATCAGACAAAGACTTCTGGGTTATATACACATGAAACTGGGTCAATGGGTGGAGCTAGACAATGAATTGCTATGGTGACAGATGAACAAGGCGTAGACATGAATGAACACACGTGACAACACAGAAACATGAATGAGAGTTCGGGATGACAACAGAATGAGTTCGTGAGAGTGAGTCCAGGCACGAAAACAGACATAAAACACTGAAAGTTCGCTGGGCACTGAAGTGCTATCCCCTGAACTGGGCTGGCTCTTCCAGCTGACTGTGACGTACCAAAGAGTTTTGATATTTTTCCTGTTTAAAACCAAGATTATAATAGTTTTGGATTTTTCATTAGTTTTTATTTAGTTTTGACTTTTTCTTTTCAAATTCAGTTAGTTTTAATTCGTTTTTAGAGGCGGATTTGCTAGTTTTTATTAGTTTTTATATTTTGAAATTGCTTAGTTTTAGTTTAGTTTTTATTAGTATTTTAACCAAAAGCTCTGTTCCTCTCAGCTGCTCGCTGAACAGAACAGATGCAGAGAGATGTGTGTGCACGCGCTGGCAAAACAAGAGCTCCCGCGGCAATACCTGCTAGATTTGTTGCTTTTTTCGGGGAGATTTTAATCAAAGAACCGGCTTTACTGACAAGATGCACATAATAATATATACCGCCGGCGGCGCGGACAGACTGTGGACACGTGACGTCACAGACTACGTGGTGCCATACGGGTCAAACCCCGGGCTTAAAACTGGCAGCGGGACGTAAATAGATTCAACACAAAAGGCTTATTACAAAGACGAAAACGAAGGACATTTTTGTTTAAGTTAGTTTTGTATACGCACAAAACAGTTCCAGTTAGTTTTCGTTTTTTTCAACTCTCGTTGTTATTTTTATTTCAGTTAAAGAAAATGCTTTTGAAATGCTAGTTTTAGTTTTTTCGTTCATTTTAGTTAACTATAATAACCTGGTTTAAAACTTGACTCTTCTGTAGTTACATCGTATACTAATACTGACGGAAAATAAAAAGTTGTGATTCTCTAGGCTGATATGATTAGGAACTATACTCTATCTCCGGTGTAATAATCAAGGAACTTCGCTGCCGTACCACGGCCGCCGCCGGCGCAGTGATATTACACAGCACTGATTATTACGCCAGAATGAGACTATAGTTCCTAGCCATATGGGAACTTTTCATTTTCCGTCAGGCTTACTATACAGAAGTGTCAGGTTAGGGTTAGGGATAGGAAAATATCGAAACTCTTTGCTCAATTTTGAGCGTGATGCTAACGGTCTAATCAGATTCAATGATCTATGCTAAGCTAAGCTAACGGCAGACTCTGAGATTGGCTGAATGGATTCATAAACGGTAAAACTTTTTAACTCTGGGGGAGTTGGAGAATGAGCCTGTTTCCAAAAAAGTGGAGTGTTCCTTTAAACATTGAGAAATTTTACTAAAACAATTTGAAGTCGAAACATAAAAAAAGCATGCGCAGATTAATAATTTACAGTAAGATCTACAACATGTATTTAGTGTAGTTGTGTGATTACTGTTCACATGGTGTTCATAGCCCATGATTTGGGAGTGCCCATACTTCCAGGACTACATGTGCCTCTCAGAGCTCCTCACACACAGGTGGTATTGGTGGTCTCTTTTATAGGACAAAACTTGAAAAAGAAGCCTGTGAGTGGAAAATAAGCTGCTGTATATTTTTAATACTGTGTACGTGTTCTTGTTTTTATAGTACGGATCATCAAAGTAAAAAAGCCTAAAAGCCACAGAACACCAAAATGCATTGTTTGGAAACGCAAAAGCGCATCCTCGAAAGTTTCCGAATGTGTGTAAAAGAGAAACACACACAAAGAAAAGAGAGCGCGAGGAAATGCAGAAGTCATCCCTGCTGTCAGTCAGGGGTCGTTGCTGGCCAGACAGACGTCGCTCGTCACTGCGTCGCGTCTCGCCGCGAGCGCTGCGTTTTAAGAACGTCGCGTCAAGTTAAAAGCAGTTCGCCGCGTCTCGGATCCCCCGCGTTGCGTTCTGTCCCGTTCTGTTGCGCCTTTTTTTGGACGATAGTTTGTAGTTTTATAACTCGAGGGATTCAATGGATGGTATCACATCACGCGTAACGCCATTAAGTCGCTTTGACGCGCGTCTCGAGTTATGCAAGTAAAAAGAGCGCTTCTGAGAGGAACTGAAACGAAAATCTAACAGCATACCTCAAGTCTCCAGACAGGCAAAGCCGTGACTTCATGCATCAAGAGCCCGAGCCCCGCCGCCGCGAGCAGAAGCAGTCCTGCGAAGTATTCTTCTTTCCGCAGACTGCCACAAACCTGACGCACCATCTTTGCGACGTCGCCGTCCGAATGATTTCCCCTAACAAAGACGCGTCAGACCTCACCATTTATTTCCCGCGGGTGACTGGGCTTGCCATGGGCTCCTGCAGCTCTGAGAGCGCTCCGTGCGCCAGACTGCAGCTCAGCTCGAGCACACATTGTAATGCAATCAATGCAGCTTCTACCACACTCGCTGTTTCATTGTCATTTTTGGAGGATTAATCATCTTTCAAAAGACATCTGCTTTTGATTCGGCCTCCTGAATGCATCATGCTTGCGTTTAAAAAAACAAAAGTAGCCCAAATATCCCTTTTTGAACATCCAGGTTACTTGGAAATGGAGCCTAATAGGTTACAGATTACATCACTCTACTTAAAATGTAATAAGAAGTGTAACTATTCCAATTACTTTATTAACTGATTGTATTTATTTACTTTTCTAAATATCTCATTTTTAAACATTCAAAGCAGGCAAAAATAATCTTGACTTTAACACGGCTACTGTCAGACTTTTAGAATCAATTAAAATAAGAAGATTTAAGCACAGACAACCCAAAATATAACTTTTTTTATTATTATTCATCTTCAATAATAAATATACATAAGCCCAAACAGGAAATTAAATACTTATCGAATAAGCATGTGTAATAAACTCCTGAATCACTGATATTTTAGAGATCACTACAACTGTCATTTAATTACACATTTTTCTAAGTAACTGTAACTTACCATTACATTTACAGTTGTGCTCATAATTTTACATTTACATTTAGAATTTAGGATTTTTTGGCCCTTTTTCAGAGAATATGAATGATAACATAAAACTATCTTTCACTCATGGTTAGTGTTCGACTGAAGCCATTTAATATCAATCAAGTGTATGTACTCTTTTTACATCATAATGACAGTATAAACTACCCAAATGACCCTGATCAAAAGTTTATCTTAACACTGTGTGTTGTTTCCAGGATGATCCACGACTGTCTTTATATCTTGTGATAGGTGTTTATGAGTCCATCGTTGTTCCTAAACACTTCAGCTGCCTTCTTTAGAAAAATCCTCCAGCTCCTGCACTTTCTTTGGTTTTCCTGCATCTTCTGCATATTTGAACTCTTTCCAACACAGACTGTATGATTTGAGAACCATATTTTCACGCGATGATGTGGGGGGTTGGCTGCATGAGGACTGGCCATGAGTGCTGGCTCCTCTGCTATTGGGTAAAGCTCAACTTGCCTATTTTTTGCTTCCCTCGGCGGCCACAGATTGATATAGATGTGAAGGGGGGAATCCTGGGCCATTTGGGGTTATCGGCGATATGTGCAGCCCAATATTTCTTAGAGTGGCAATACAAACCCCGTTTGCCAGCCCATGGCCAGGTGGCTGAACTCATGCGGCTTGCACAGCATTGGCTCCTGGAAGGGAGACGGACAGCTGAACAGGTGGCAAAGCTGGTGGTGATTGACCGGCTGATTCATTCCCTTCCCTGATCTTACCAACAGGCGGTCGGTTTGAGGAATCCCAACACCATCCGGGGGTAACCCACGATCAGTCAACAGGCCGGCGTCTCCCTCCCCGTGGGATGAACCAATGCCAACAGAGGTCCCTGCACCTCCCGTGCGGAGTTGGCTGGCAGGCTGCATTGTACACCGTGACCTGCCCTCAGGAGCTCTCGAAGTGGAGGTGGAAGTCAATGGAAAACCCTTTCGCGTCCTCCTCGACTTTGGTAGTGCGGTCAGCCTAATAAGGTCCCAGGTCCTACCTCCACATGGAGTTTCCAAAGTATTTCTCCTGATAACCTGAGTTCACGGGGACACATGACAAGTGCTTGTTTGAAGAGTGACCATTTCGCCGGGCCGGTTGAAGTGTGGCTGGTGGAAGATCCAAGGAGGCCTGGGAGCAACAGCCTGCAGCCCATTGCTCCGTAGTGAAAACACGTGAGGCAAATGAAGGAAAAGATCGACCGTGTAATGCCATTAGTGCAGGAACACCTGGTGAAAGCCTAGCAGGCGCCACTGCAACCAAGCAGCCCAACCACAGGAATTCCAGCTTGGAGACCGAGTCATGGTCCCCAGTCCCCAAAGCTGCCTGCAAGTTCTTGGCCACCTGGAGAAGCTAGAGAAGCTTGACCGTCTGGACCATCTGCGGAGGATGTTGTCAGAGCTCCGGAGGGCTGGGCTCACCACCAACCCTCACAAATGCCACCTTGCGCTCCACGAGGTGAAGTACCTGGGTTTTCAGCTGGTACATGGTCTCATCCGTCCAAAGGAGAAAAAAGTGGAGGCCATAAGGAATGCACGGAGACTGGAGACGAGGACCCAGGTACAAGCCTTCTTAGTGTTGGCGAGGTACTATTGCTGCTTCAACCCTAACTTGTTCTCCTTAGCCGCACCTCTGACAGATTTGACTAGGAAGGGGCAGCCGGAGAAAGCGCAGTGGACAACAGCAGCGGACCAGGCCTTCCAGGAGGTGAAGAGCCCCCTCATCTCGGAGCCGGAACTCGGGAGTGGGGGGTGGGGGGGTGATGAGTGTCCAGAGGAGTCATCAGCGTTGCCCTGGGAACAAACACGTCCTCATCTCTGGCTGATCGGCCCCAGCTACAGCCCATCAGGCAGCAGCTATATAAGCAGCGTGAGCGCTACCAAAGACTGAGAAACCTCTCCATCGTTAACTTGTTCTCTCCTTTACTTCCCAGAAAGCAGCTGAGGACCGGTCAGCCCCAAAGGAGCACTTCTTGGACCCACTGCAGCACGAGGAAGAGAGCACGCCACTCACCGGGTACCCACCTCAACACTTTTGTTCACCCACTTTGTAAATAAATCCACCCTCCGGGGTATATATTTTGAACTTTTCTTGTCTTGTGATTCTTCACCTGTGACAATATGTTAAACTATTAATTAAAAAAACAACAACAAAAAAAAAGATTTTTTTTTTTAAATAACAACCTATAATAATTTTATATTGGATAATTTATAAGTGCAGGTTTAACAATAAAAAAATCTAAATGATATTGCCTGTATTAATCAATATTATCTGAAATATTGGTAACACTTTATTTTGATGGTCCCTTTTGAACAATCTGTTGACAATAAGTAATTCATAGTATTCGAAATTCAGTAAGCGAGAAGTACCCGGATGACCGAATTCTGTTGTAGGCATACCATAGACACTTTCCTATCCCATGAGGCTCCGGGAGATGAGGCATCATATTCGAAAAATGGCGGAAAGTGGAGATGCGGCTCATTTCAAGTGTAAGCACCTCAGGAAAAAAATTTAATTACACTTAACACAATCCAAATAAACGGATGACTTATTGAAAGTTTACATTTTCGCGCTGTGACCATGCATGACACGTGACAACATCAATATGGCGGATGTAGTACGTCCGAATTCCATTCATACTATCCACATTCATACTATATAGAATGTACTTTTTAACGGTTGGGTAGTTTTTAGTAATTCTAAATGTAGTACCTTCTTGAGCAGTATGCGATTTCAGAAAAGTTCTTCAGATGTTAAAGGTTGGACCCCTTTAGACAAAAAAGGTTCTTCTGTGGCTTTGTGAAGCACCTTTATTTTATTGAGTATGGAAATAAACATATAATGAAAATGAATAATAAGTTTGGTTACGCACATTATCTTTTATGATCAGCAGAAAAACAAAACTCATGAGAAAAACATGAAAGTGAGCACATGATGGTAACATTTTAATTTTCTGATTAATTTAATTTCATTTTTTTTTTACAGTTGTATATGTATTAATGGATAATTGAAATAACTGAGAGAGGTTTCCCAGTCACGGGCGGAACGAAGTCGCAGTGCGTGTTTCCGCTCGGGCTGCATTCGCGGGTGCGCTCTGCGGTGCTGGACGGAAATGGCGATGTCTGTCAGTAAGTGTTGCTAATGTCGTGTAAATATCGTGTCGACTGGCGCGCTGCGGCTCGGACCCCGCAGGGGATTTCTGTGATGCGTGAGCGGCTCGTGGAGTAACGTGAACTCTGGTGAAGCGTGTGCGGAGCAGGTACGATCCCGCAGACACCTGATAATCTCTGCTAATCTCTCTCACTAGCATTAGCCTGTAGCAGCCTGCCCATCATCAATAGCGAGGAAACATGAGAGAAACCCTTCACTGTGTCGATAAAGCGGAATCTGAACGTGTGTGTGAGAGAATGTGATGAGTGTAGAGAGAGCAGCTGATCATGTGATGATGATGATGATGATCAACAGGTGAGCTCACACCTGCAGAGCTTCTTTGCCGCTGTATTACAGTCTCTTTTGCTTTTTGTTAATTTTATAATTTATGTATATTATATAAATATAATTTTTAATAGCTCAGGGAGTGACTGTCATAATTAGTTTTTCATTTATTTTTGAATCATTCCAAATAATCTTTGCTTTTTTGTCTTGCAATTGGAGCAAACCGAACCATGGGAAATCATTTCAGCAATCATTTAAACAGTCTTCTCTGGGAGTTGGCCTAGGCTTTTGTTAAAGGCTTTTGTTTGTGTTTTATAATAGAATTATTTAGCAGCTGGTGACTACATTACCCATGCTGCTGTGCAGAAAATGACACCAATTAGAGTCCGGGCCTCTTAGCTCCACCCACTTGTGTATATTATGCAATAAACTTAAGATATTGTATAAAGAACATGTTATAGGTATAATCAACAACTTTAAATAAATAGATCGATTTTTCATTTAGATTTATTCTATCATTAGCAATGCTTCATGGGACCAGATTCATAGCCACAGTGCTTCATGGGGGAGTATTAATAACCACAATATTTATAGAGACAGAGCGGCGCTCGTCATAATCTGAGAACAACCCAACACTGTCTATTGACTCTATATTGTGGGAAGCTGCCTCCTTATCATTTCTGTCTTATAGCAAAAAAAAGAACAATGCCAAAAATCTTGTGAATTGAATCTCAAGTTAAGTGAATCATGATATCTCTGAAAGTGCTGTTCTCATGAAGTGTTTGTGTGTGATTGTACAGCTGCGTCCTCTGATCTCTGAAGCGCTCGTGGATTGAGCTGACGATGGCCTCCAGCCTGAAGCAGACCGGTGGAGAGACCGGCTCGCTCTCCGGCTCTAACGGACTGAACGGGACGAAGCCGTCGGGCGTGGAACGGAGGCGTGGGAGTCGCCTGTCCCGCGTGGCCCGGGCTGCGCTGGACGTTCAGGGTAAATGCGCGGCGTATGTGCTAGCTCTGAGGCCGTGGAGCTTCAGCGCCTCTCTCACACCCGTGGCTCTGGGCAGCGCTCTGGCCTATAAACTGGAGGGCTCGGTGGACCTGCTCATCCTGCTGGTGTGTGCCGTGGCCGTTCTGGTGGTCCACGGGGCGGGGAACTTGGTCAACACCTACTATGACTTCTCCAAGGGAATCGATCATAAGAAGAGCGACGACAGGACTTTGGTGGATCAGATCCTGAAACCGCAGGACGTGGT
Source organism: Enteromius fasciolatus (assembly GCA_032361145.1). NCBI lineage: Eukaryota > Metazoa > Chordata > Actinopteri > Cypriniformes > Cyprinidae > Enteromius > Enteromius fasciolatus. The sequence goes on from JAUMHR010000055.1 coordinate 18,210,285, forward strand.
GATGTTCGGAGCGGCGCTGTACTCCGCTGGATGCCTCTGTGCCACGCTGCTCTACTTCCTCTCCACACTCAAACTGGAGCATCTCGCTCTCATTTACTTCGGAGGACTGTCCAGCTCTTTTTTATACACTGGAGGTGAATACGCTGATTGGTTGTCATGCATTGGTTGAGGTTACTACAACAGCGTTTTAGTGCCACGTTAAAAAAAAGTTATTTATAAATGAAAAATTAAGTCATAATATTTTGAGAATGAAGTCAAAGTTACGAGAATGAACGGGTGAGTTCACCCAAAAATAAAAATTGTCACCTTGTTTACTCGTTCCACACCTGTTCTGTCTTCAGAACACAAGTGAAGGTGTTTTTGATGAGCTCTGAGAGACCCTCTGTAGGGTCAGAGGCGTACAAGCGTAGCAAGGACGTTGTGAAAATACTCCATATGTGGCGTCAGGGATTCAACCCTCGTTTTATAAAGCAGCTAAAACACTTTTTGTGTACAAAGAAAATAATTGATCCAGCAGCTCTTCTCCTTGAGAACACGATCACTGCAGTCAGTGTGTTCATGCTCCACAGAACAGCACTGAGTAATGCTGGTTGTGTTCTGGGAGAGTCTTAAAAAGGGGAGAAGAATTGTTGAGTAAATTGTTGTTTGTGCACAAGAAGTATTCTGGCTGGTTTGTAAAGCCCCGGGGCCCATCATACACCCGGCACAATGCCATGCGAGTGTTTTTTGTTCATTTCAGTCTGACACCGTTATAATTTTCACGCTGTTTAAATAACAAGTGCATTTGTGTGTCTGAGGGTGTGCTAGCCTGAAAACATGGGTAAACTAGCAGAAGTGAATCCAGTCAGCGGCCCTTTCACTCCCCTGGAGGCCCCTGGAGTCACAAGGATTATTTACTACATTTCTGTGTCTTGATAATTATTGGTTGCACTTTATTTGGATAGTCCACTTTAGACATCAACTAGAAGTACCTCTGTAACTACATGTCAACTAATTGTCGTTAATTACTGGAGTAGACTAGTTAGGGTAGGTTTAGGGTTAGTAGAATGAGTTTCTGATCAACTCATCAAAATGAGTTAGGAGATAGTACTAATACTCTAATGACTGCTAGTTAACAGGAAGTTACAGAGTTACCTACTGTTAGGTGGTTTAGAGAGCACTGTAGAGATCAAGTGGTTTGAGGGTTAATCCTGGATGGTGTATAAGGCCTGGATTGGGCGCACCGGGAGAAAGTACTGTTAGTTTTAATGAGATGGTTCGTTTATTCAATTAGGCTGTACCGTTTGTGTCACGGCTTCTATAACTTGATTTATCATGCTATCATACTCGAGCTGTGTTTTCTGAATTTGAGCTGGGCTTGTTGCCGAGCACTAAGTGATTGTGATTTCTGGCTAGCATGCTACGATTAATGAGTGAAATATTACGTCCAATCATTGACAGTCTTACACCATGAAGAAAACCGCTCACGAAGAGTCACTTAACGTTATATACCTCAGCAAAGACAACAATAAGTTGGAGCCCACTTTAAGCTTTGAATGTTTTATTGCTGTTTCTAGTTAAACACACGTGAGGAATGAAAGGTTGGACGCCACGGACATTTTTGCTGAGGAGCTGGTGGAATTTTCCAAAAGAAAATGAGTTGATTGACAGGAATATAGTGATCTGTCACACCACGTTATTGTAAGACACGTGGTTCGGTTTCTAGCTGCTTGGTTTGTGTTGAAGGGTTGGCACTGAGCCCTGTTTCATGGCATCGCTGTGAAGAACCTTTAAAGTACCTTTTATTTTTAACGCTGAACAATGGACTTCCTGGAGAATTTGGGACCAACATTAATGTGGACGCTTTGGCCTGACCAAGTGTTGCTCAAGTGATTTCTATTTTCTTCTTGAATGGCTAGTGTGACCGTTTTTACAGCTAAATTGGCATGATCTAGTTTTGTACTTAAAGTGCCTCTGTTATGGCTCATAAGGGTTGATATTTTGTTTTGAGTCCTCCGCAATCTAAAGGTCAAAAAACATTGCTTTATATGCATTTAATAGTACCTTGTTTGCTCATCGACTCCCAAATGATTCGCTCAACGATCCGTTTGTCCAAAACCCTCGTATGTGAGACTCTAATCTGCAGTGATTGGTGTCCGGTTCATCTCATCATATCTGACGAAGCAGTGTTTGTGCTGCTGTGTGTGCAGCGTTACCGAATCAGATATTTTACCGCTTCTAAAGAGACACCTAGTGGTGAGGAACAATTCGCATTTTCATTCAGACCAAAGAGCAACATGCTAATGTTTGATGATGTCGTCCAGCTTCAGACTTGTTTTGGTTTCAGTGACTTTTTCTTTTGAGAGGCAATCACTTTATACACTGTGCACTTTCAGATTTAAAGCTTTGCAGGATGTTTTCATTCGTAGTAATGTAGTGAAACACTGAAATCAAAAGGTGAAATTCAGTGAACACCTTATTGTTGTTGTATATTTTGTCAGAGGATAGTCGCATTGTGCAAAGTTTCACTTTAAGTGTTTCCCATAGAAAAGTGTTTCCTATAAAGAAAACCCCAAAGCATTAGTAGATCGCGTTCATCTGCTTTCCTATGTGAACCACGCATCATTAATACAGAGATTACTAAATTTTATATTGAAATATTACTGTTTTAAATATATCACAGCACTTTAAGTGTTTCTGCAACATTTTGTTGTGCTGTAATGATTGAAATATTGCCATGGGAGCTCGATATAACTTGCAAATGGCCAAAACGTACATTTTATTCCCCTATTTAGAGGTGATCTAAATATTTGCGGCTGTGAAACAGATGGAAAATGGACAGGCTTTTGCTGCAGTTCTGGTCACGTGACTGAAAACGATCTATAGAGGGACTTTAAAGATATCAGACATAATGGAGATCAGTGTGTCCCGGTCGTGTTGTTTCAGTGAATGAAGTGCAGGTAGCTCTGACAGACTGAGGTGAGTGTTTTTGTTGATCTCAGCTCCTAATGTTTTCCTTGAAGTGTTCTTGCGCTCTCCCCGCAGGCATCGGGCTGAAGTACGTGGCTCTGGGGGACGTGGTGATCCTCATCACCTTCGGTCCGCTGGCGGTCATGTTCGCTCACGCGGTGCAGGTGGGTTACCTGTCGGTGCTGCCGCTGGTGTACGCCGTGCCGCTGGCGCTCAACACCGAGGCCATCCTGCACAGCAACAACACGCGAGACATGGACTCAGACAAGCAGGCGGGCATCGTCACGCTGGCCATCCTGGTGGGGCCCGCGCTCTCCTACGTCATCTACAACCTGCTGCTGTTCGTGCCCTACCTGCTCTTCTGCATCCTGGCCACGCGCTACACCATCAGCATGGCTCTGCCGCTGCTCACGCTGCCCATGGCCTTCCCTCTGGAGAGACAGTTCCGCTGCCAGTGCTACGCCAAGATCCCACAAAAGACTGCCAAGCTCAACCTGCTCATGGGACTCTTCTATGTGTTCGGGATTATTTTGGCACCGCAGGGTAGCTTGCCGTTATTGTGAGAGAACTTGAGTTAGTTTGTTTTTTACTTTCTGTTGGTGCTGTCAAACGATGAACCGTGAATCCAGAGAAGTGATAAGGTACTGAAGACTTTATTTGCAAAAACAGATAACTCTTTTTTTTTTTTCGTTTTAAATAATAGTAATAATAATGAAAAGAAATCATGTTTATATTATTGTTTATTATGTTTTTTAATAACCCAGACTGAGTTTTGATTGAGATGAATTGGAATACATAGTAAATGCTGAATGCGCAGTGAAACAACAGTGATTTTTGAGTTTTGTGTTTTTGCAAATGAACTCTTCATATACACACGCATGTGTGTATATTTAACATGAATATACATATACAGTTGGGTGGATCAAAAGTCCTAAAACATAAAACCAAAATGTATCTTTTGATCCGCTTCACATGTTGAATACTGTGTACGTGTAAATATGTGAAAGCACACGCTGTGTGTATGTTCATATGTACATAATAAATCCGTACTCATGTGGCGATGAATCGTTTGCCAGCACTACTTTCCATTTGTTTTAAACAACTCTAGGATACCTTGTGTTTATAGTGGCCATGCTGATGGGAAGTGCAGAGACTTTAATTTATTGCTGTTAATTTATGTTTCAGCTGTCACATCAGTATTGTCAAAACAGACCGATCTGGAAGAGAAGAAGCCCGTTGTATACAGTATATTTGCGTAATATATGGTTTACTAGTGAATTAAAGGTTTCCAGTATATATTTAGGAGCTTTCCTGTTATTTCATGTTTTTATAAACATGATAAATCTTTTTTTAATGGTTTTGATGTACTTTTTTATAAATCCAAAATATCATCTTCCATGTCAAATCTGAAAAGAGACAGCGTGGTGTTCAGTGGGTGAGTATTTCAGCGTTTAATCAATCTTTAGTTGTAGTGCCATTGACTTCGATGGGTTTTGCCAAATCAAACGCCTCCAAGTCCTGAATCTGCAGAAACGGTGTAGTTGAATAGAAATGCTTATCAGCTGGATCTTCTGTAACTGACAGCGTTAAAGGACATATTTCAATGCCACGTTTTCTTTCCAAATAAAGAATATACCAAACCATGGATGCTTGTATTCGTTCTGCTCCGTCATGAGCACGTTACAGCAGCGAGTGTCAGGAAATCTAGCTCTGCTCTGGGTTTCATGCTTTTTAAGTGTGTGTATCAAAACCGTGATGTGCAGCGTTTATTTCATTTATTATTTTCTGATAATAATACTCATACACTGAAGTGCAGTCCACGCACCTGGTTTTCAGATAATTAAGTATTTGTAGACAATAGAGTTTGAAAGTGAAAATTCTGACAGCAGAAACTGACTTCAACATTTTTCATCATCAGTACAGTTCCTCATTTCATTAAAACAATTATAGGATGTATAGGTAGATCATTTAAATGTTTTGTCATAAAAGACTATATTGTACCACGTTTGTATATATATATATATATATATATTATTTCAAAACGTATATAATTGTGAAACAGATGTTTTATTTTTTCCATGAATATGCCATTGTTGCTGGCATGGTGTTAAATCATAAATAAATAAATAGATGTTAGGAATGATCAGACAGACAAAGATAGATAGATTTTAGAAAATATTATTACTATTTTATTAAAATGTTCCATTATTGAAGTAATGTAACTGGTTACATTTGATTACGCCAACAAAGTAAGACTCCAACAGAAAATAGATTAAAAATAATAAGGTATAGTTTAATAGCTGATACTGTTTTTGAAATGAATATTTAATCTCTTACACTCTTGAAACTCTGGCGTCTCATATTTTAGAGCAGCTTATGCGATTTAGAAATCAATCAAATATGTGTGAAATGTTCAGATGTAACCCATTTTGTAATCATTAACGTTTTTATAAGCAACTGTAAAAAATGTTTCTCTTAACTCTAACAGATGTACATATATTTTGTAATTAATTCCTTTACAATTAGTAACTTTTAACTCGATGGATAACTAATATGCAGTCTTGATGTGAACGTCACTGAAAATGAACTTTAGGATCATGCAAAATGCCTGTAAATTATTAAAAGTATAAAAAGAACATCATTTGACATTGTTTATAAAGTGTGGCAGTGATTTATGACATATATATAGAGAATATAGGTGTAGATTATGGAGCCACAACAAGATGGCTCACGAGCTCCATCGCGCGAGCCCAGTCATCCGCGCATGCGCGCTGCGCCTTTCGAATCCAGAAATCACTCATTATATTCTCATTATATTACGTTAAGGTGCCCCACAAGCCCAACATACCCCGCTTCTTAAAGACAATCATTTAAAACAAGAATATTATTTTAACGAGTAACTCGCGAGCAATTACAAATCCAAATACGGCGATGGATTACCTCATGAATATTAACCAGCGTTGCTTGGTAACCTTCCAGGAGCGTCACCTTATTAATATTCAAGAGCCAATCCTTCGCCATAGCGAGGTTGTTAATTTGCATGTCGCGCATGGAAGCGGTGACGCCGCGGAGCGTGTGGGCGTGTCCAGCCGAGCCCAGCGCTGCTAGCTCAACTAGCGCGCTTGTGTTTTGATTTCCGTCTGACAAAACCATGGTGCGTTGACGCGTTGCTTTGCGTTATCACCTGGGATTATTTATAGAGCACGCGGCGCGGACGCTGCGCGGATGGTTCGTGACGCTGTGGTTTGATGGATGTGCAGTGACGCGCTGTGACACACGCCGCGCAGCGCTGGAATAATCGCCGTCAGACCGTGTAAGCGCGTTAATCACCGGTGGGCCGGTGAGGCTTTGGCGGAAGCATTGATGTTGTCGACAGGTAAGCATCGCGGGATGATCCACGCGTTGAGCCGCGGCCGAGGTCGGTTCACGTCACGGGACTGTCGCGGCCGTGGACACTGTTTACTTTTTTAATTTGAATATTCATATTAATTTGCATGCTTTGCTGCTAAAGGCATTCATTAAACCCATACCTACTCATCACACAGGCATACAGTCAGTAAATACTGAAGTAAACACGCCAGGCAGGAGCGTTACGTGCAAACTAACGCACGTCTGTTGGGTATTGAACTTACTTTCAGGATTTATAGTGATGTGTTTGTTAGTGCAGCACAGGTGGTGTAGAGATGATGTTTTCATGTATTCAGAGGCACTGCGTGGTTATTGTGTGTATAAATCATTGCTCAGATAATGCCATGCTGCTGCCATGTGCACAAGACATGGTGTTATAAAGAGACATGGCATTCCCACAGCACTGTCTCCAAAAACAATGGTGCTTATGTGTACTGGAATGGTGAGTCATTGTTTTTGACAAAGCCAAAAACCTTGCTATTACTATGGCTCGCTGTCAGAAACACAGTAACATCAGGGTAGTTTTGTGCAAGGTGTCTTCAGTTGAGTTTTGATTCCTCACAAGCGTTCATTGAAAGGGCAGCAGGTTTGCTTCGAAGGTCAGTGAGGCTGTTTTTTGTTATTGGTCAGCTAACGAAGCAGAGACACTTAATATGTGCAGATTCAGTCCTGTGCTCTTCGCTCATTTTTTTTGTAGGAGAGACAGGCCTTTCCTGTCTGTTTTGCATCTCAATTTACGATGCATACGTGTTTTCTGTGTGTAACTGTTTGTGTACGCTGGTAAAGGTGTGGTTAACCACACAGGTTGAGCTGAGTTATCTCTCATCACTGCTCACCGGTTTCAATATCAAACATTATGTAGCAGCTATGGGTTTTAGATATGAAGTCCTATATTGGGCATACAATGGTTATCAATCAATCAAGTTTATTTCAGTTAAACGCTGATAAAGGTGTAAGCTGAAGCATTGCTTATTATTCCTACCCGTTATACATCAACTAACTTCACAGCAGATCGCACAAAATGCCATCACAATATTTATGATTGCATGCTTAACCACTTGTGCACATAACAACCAAAAACACAAGTAAAAGTTGATTATTCTTACATTTAAGAAAAAAGAGAAGGAGGCAAAGTAAACAATCATATCTATATATATATATATATTAATCATATACTCACTAAACACCTTATTAAAGTGAATTACATAATTTTCATTCCTTATCACATTTATTCCATAGGTTTTCCTCTTTAACAGAGATGCAATTATTCTCTAGATCAGTTATTAGTTGTTTTATTAAACGTAAACACTCCTCTTGTACAATACTGGCTAACTTTCATTCTGAACAGCCTCTGAATGCAAACGAGTATCTGTGCAGTATACAAGTCAACTAGACCCACACATTCCACGTTATCCAGCACAGTCAAAGACGATATGTAACACTTACATTTAAATTTATTTCATGTACTGCATGGATCCAGCAATATGCGTAATAACATGCTTACAGAAGGAAACCTGTGGTTGAATGATCAGAAGTTCTGGCCTAGGCCGTGTTTCTGTGAGTCAGAGCAGGTAACGGTATCTGTGTCCATTGCAGGTGGACGCGGAGTCCAAGCGTAGTGTTGGTGACTGCTTGAGTTAGGGATGTAAATCAGCAACATTGTTTCCCATCTCTTTTGTGAAGCAGTTGTGACTAGTTAATTTCTCCAGCGATGCATCATACTATGTTAGTTAAACCGTTAACTAACAGCATGTGAGGGAACAATGGCAGAAATGTTGTCAACACAATTTTTGGTTGAACTGTTCCTTTAACGACGGCATGTTTAGTTCTGACGCTTTAAGAGCTGCCCGCATCCATTCGTCTCGAACATGTTTATGTTCATTTTACACACAGTCCTTTGTGTTTATATGTAAACCTGGTGTGTTTGACCGTATTAGATGTGAAATCAATCTTGGTCTAGTAA
>JAUMHR010000055.1:18245454-18255574 GCA_032361145.1 Enteromius fasciolatus
GAGTCTGAGTGTGGCACTCACTAAATGAGGGACTGAAGAAGGAGCAGATGCGAATTGATGTGTGTGTGTGTGTGTGTCTGTGTTCAGGCTACAAGCCGTCACGTGTGGCACGGGCACCAGCAGCAGCAGTCTCAGACGAGTACATACTACGCCCAACACCATGACCAACCTGGCCATGCCCAGCGTGACGGGCCCCAGCGAGTGCCTCATCTGCTCCGAGCTGGCGCTGCTTGTGCTGTTCTCTCCGTGTCAACACAGCGTCGCCTGCGAGGGTGAGCTTCTGATCCATGTCCTGCCCCTGACTCAGAAATACACTCAGTATATAATATACTCAGTGACATAAAACACTTCAACATTGATTTATTTATTTATTTTTGATTAGAGCTTAAATGTCTTCCTTCCAGTCATCTTTGTGTCTAATACGCTTTGATACAGCACTGTCTTGAGTAGTGACCTCCTGTCTGTGGAGGGGGTCAGTGATCGTCCTCAATCTTCCCCATTATTGAGGAATCAAAGAACAACAGAATTTCTATTGTAGAGATGGTCATTTAATGAAACTCGGATATTAATATTCTGATATTTTGACATACTGGATTTAGACTTTCATGAGCTGTGAGCTCTAATCATCAAAATAAAACGGAAAAAAAAATAGAATAGGGGTCCAAAATAATGCATTAGTTAAGCATTAGTTAATGGTTAATTTGTTCACAATAAAGCATTAGTTGAGCAAAAACACACTAGTAATTACTGATTAACCTAACATTTTAATAATTAATTACTAGTGTGTTTTTGCTCAACTAATACTTCATTGTGAACAAATTAACCATTAATTAATGCTTAACTAATGCATACTTTTGGACCCCTATTCTGAAGTGTTACCAAAAAACCTTTTCAAATGTTTTATTTCATAATATAAATGGAGGTTTAGCTTTTTGAAATGAGTAAATGCAGCTGTGTATAGGAAGTCAGTCCTGTGTGTCTCTGTTCAGAATGTGCTCACAGAATGAAGAAATGTATCCGGTGCCAGGTGACCATAACTAAGAAAATTCGACAAGGTAAGCGTTTTTACATCGGAACAATGCTAATGTGTGACGCTGAGATTTCTGAGATGCAGATCGTTTTACAGTGTGCTGTGTTTTACTGAATTGCAATTGAGCTTCTGGGTTTCTTGAAAGCAGACCAGACGGAGGTGGAGTGCAGCCCCAGCTCGGAGAACTCGGAGAAGCACAACCTGCTGGAGCAGCTGCAGTCGCGCTACCGGCAGATGGAGGAGCGCATCACCTGCCCCATCTGCATCGACAACCACATCAAGCTGGTGTTCCAGTGCGGCCATGCCTCCTGCATCGACTGCAGCGCCGCGCTCAAAACCTGCCCCATCTGCCGGCAGACCATCCGCGAGAGGATCCAGCTCTTCGTCTGACCGCTCCTCATCCTCCGTCCTGTCCTGAGCCTCGTCATTCAGCCATGACGGCAGACGGCCAAACCAGTGACTGCGTTTCGGATCGGTGTAGTCCTCTGAGTAGCATGTGGACATCTGCTCCGACGGCCGGCCAAACATCCGCACCTACAGTATTAGCGAGTGAAGAGGAGTGTGTACACTTACGTGCCGCTGAAGAGCTAGATTCTAGCGAACCGTAAAGCATACCCAGCATGCAACGTGAGCTGACGCGTCACACCAAACCTGTCGGGCCATATTTCACACTAAAACCCACAGGAAGTAATCACGTCGATGACATGCTCATTCTCAACATACCAAATGTTGCCGCATCACGCTAGTGCAGCGTTTGTCTTACTCTAGCTTTAATTTATGCCGTTTTTACAGTGTTTTTACCCAGAGTATTACTTCATGGTTCATAACGTGATTGATTGTTTTTGTTTGTGTGGTTTTGGGGTGAAATATGACCTGGTTTGTTTCCGTCAGATCCTGGTGTAAATGGTGATCCTGGGCTTGCTGCTTCAAACAAAGCCAAATCTGATGTACTTCACCGGTCGTGTCCCAGCGTCCCTGAGAATGCCATCGTTACTTGCCGTCATTTGTCCGAGGGTGACGCTGTACAGATGCCTGTAGCTAGAACTTACTGAAGCTTTCCACGAGCTAGAGATATACATAATGCATGCTGGTGAGCATATTATCTACGTCATATATTGTGTCACGAATACCATTTGTAGTGTTATAAGTGCAGACGACCCATGTGTGATAACGGCTCTGTGTCTGTGCGAGGGTCCGACTGAAAGACCCCTAATAGAGTAATAGTAGATTGATTTGTGGCAGCGAAGGTGCTGAATGCTTCCTACATAATACTAGGAGTTCTTTCGTTTTTCCTCAGGTTTATGCAAGTCGGTTCAAAACTCAAAATGCAAGAAATCTCCCTCCGTAAACTTTACTAGACGTGCAACCTCATCCACTGGCATCGCATGACATTATATAGTGTTTATTAGCCTCATATCTCCCAAACTAATGCTTTGCCTAAATGTATTCTGCGATCGACGTCACTATTCAAGGTTGTACAGTAGGTGATTGCACCTGTAGAGCCTGTAGAATTGACTAATTTAGACATTTAAAAAGGACCATCATCCAAACTGTGTGGTGGTGGGTATTTAAAGAGTGTTTTTGTCCAGAAGGGCTTTACTGGGTGCGATCAGCGACTTTATTCGTGTGTTGTTCTGTCATGGGCTCTTTTTATAGCTCCCTCTTCTGGGAAAGCCGACACAAACATGTCGATCTCGCTGTACGCCAGCAGGTGGTGAGAAGTGCCAAACTCTGTCTGTGTGTGAGAGAGAAAACACACATGCGTACAAGAGCCTTCGTAATGATTAGATTTGACTCATCGGGGCTGGATGTTTTCATACTGAGCGTTTGTGTAGTTCTTTTGCTGTCTGGACGCAGAGAACAGTGGTTTCACGTAAAAGTCAGCCGTGGCTTGTTAGAATAGAAGGACGGTGTGTTGTCTAGATTTATTAGCTCGTCTGCTAACAGCTCACACTGCCCATAAGCCATCAGTTCTGTTTCGCGCATTACACATTACTTTGTGTTAGCTGTTATAATTATTCAGACAATGCAATATGATGTATATGGCTATAAGAGCCATAAATGTACCATCAGCACCGGCTCATTCCTCCAGCAGTGAAAATGAACATGCAGTGATTTTAACGAGATCCAGAATTGTCTTTCATCTAGAGCGTTTGTGCTGTACATAACCATCATTCAGAGCCAGGATATCTGTGAGTTGTCAGCAGGTGAGGGCAAACACACGCTAACGGTTTACTTTAAGGAAAGTGTGTTTCAAATTATTTAAGCAAAAAAAAAAAGAAATGTTACAAATTGTTTATAGAGTTCATTATGAGTTCAGATGTTGGCCTTACTGTCCATTTCCTGTATTTATTTTCTTGTTTTTGTCACCTTTTTTTTCTCTCTCAAGTTTTACTCTGTAAAAGATATTTTGCAGTAAATATTGAACTGTTTTATAAGCATATATTTATGGTTTGGTTTTTCGGGTGCTGCAGGGGTGGGGTCTAAGGATCTTACCAATGAATAAAACTGACAATTAATGTAGTTTGAATATTGATATGAAAAGCAGGTGATCAACACAAGTCCCTGAGTGATCTTCATTACAGCTGCTCCAGGTGCTCTGGTTACTAAACACTTCGAGATGCACGCCGTGTCAGTCTCTATAGATTTATTCAGAAACAGATCATATGTTTTGTTTTCCTCTAAATTGTTTTAATCCTGAAACATTTTTTCTAGATCTTCTGAATTACTAGAACATCACAGGTCAACTCCAAAACAGTAAATATAAGAAATAATAAATGCAATATATACTAATTATAATATTATTTAATACTGATTAATAATAAATACATGTATTGCTAAAATAGGAATTGATTTATGTGCAGTATACAGTATAATTCAGATTTCTTAGTTTTTGCCTCTATTTTATCGGATCACAACTCCAAACTGGAGCAGTCAGCGCACGCGCACACGCACACACACACACACACGGAGAAAAATTATTGAAGTGGTTGTAAACTTTATTTTAGCTATGTTTAAATAAATGTGTTTATTTGAACGTAGCTAAAATAAGTTGATTTCAACCACTTTATTAATGTTGTGTGCACAAGCTGCCTTAATATATCTATTAGTATTTCCCGCTCCCTTCTTGTAAATGCATTTGAATAAGATGTTTCTTGATGATCAGGGTGAGAATGAATGTAACCGTGTGATTGGCAGTTTCTCCGAGTACTTAACCCTAACCCTTACCAAAACACAGTAATAATAATTTCATTATAAGGGATATGTTCACTTATTACAGTTTTGCTTACATCTAGAATTTTTTTTTATTTTGTTAATTATTATATATGGTATACAGTACATACAAAAACTAAATGTTACAGAATAACAGGTATTTCGTAGTGATGTTTCTTAAAGTCGCATCTCCGTCAAAATGATGGGACCTACCTATTCACACCTTAGCTGTGAGAGAAGGGGACAGGCATATTTTCTGATCATATATTGATGGATTTAGTTCAGTGGACTGAACCCTACACAGTTTCAGTAGTGACTCGGAAAATGCAGAACACAATTTTTACATTAAGTAGCTTACAAAGAATATATAAAATATATATGATAAAACTCAAAATTATAATTTTAAAAACAATAGTGCAAAATGGACAAATTATGTCAATATAATTTCATCAAATCTAGCAGCTGGGGTTTGGGACGGCCACCTCCCAACAGGAAGTGTAATACTGTAGCGCCTCCTAGAGGAGCATTGCAGAGCTGAAGTCTGACACACACGTGCTACCTTCTGGGAAAAGTAGTTGGCTACACTAGAAGTTAATAATAAAAGAAGCTGTTATTCATTTTCATGCGATTTGAATTGTTTTTTTCATTTAGGGGTATCAAAGTGATGGGAAGAGCAGGAGATAAATGTGGAAGCAACAGCTGGAAGGAGGATGTCTTACACACACAACTGAACATTAATGCATTCAACAGCACTAAACATGTACAACATATAAATGACTGTCTAATGTGAAGAGCCCAAACGGCACCGCACTTAGCCACTCATTTTCTTAAAAAAAGCAGTGTGTAGGCATTTTGTTTCAATTTATAATTGTATTTAATAATCATATAAAGATCTGATTTTATTAAAAGACCATTTGTGTCTCACAGACGCGTTTATGTGCTTTCTGGATCATGAAAAGTCTGGTCATTGTAATTATGACACTGAAGAACTGATGTAAGTTAGGCTTATAGTTTTATTTGCTTTTACTTTTTTATTCAAAATATTACCAAAAGTGTTAACTGTATCTTACATTACATTATCTCTAATATACTACATAAAACCCACTTTTAATTAAAGGGATAGTTCACCCAAAACTCCACAGACAGCAAGGATCCTCACACGATCAAGGTTCAGAAACATGGCGAGGACATTGTTAAAATAATCCATGTGGCATCAGGGGTTCAACCGGAACTTTGTAAAGCAGCGAGAACACATTTTGGGTCACTGAGGTCAAACCTGTTTTTCGCATTAAAATGTTGTTCCAGGGTAAACAAAATATGTTGACCTAAGGACACATCGAACTTGGCAAAATGCACACACTGTCACCCCTTTCTCTCCAATAACAAGACCCCTGACCCCAGAACACAATCAACATGTGGACTGAGTGTGTTCTGGGGTACTCTCCAAAATAGCTGAAGATGTTAGTTGTTTTTAGACATACATTTTAATTTGATTTGATTTAATGTCTTTATTTGTGTCGCTTTTGCAGCACGGTAAAGTTAATTTCAGGTTTGATATTCGCTGGATAACGGCCTAGGCTGCTTCAGGGAGCGTCTGCAAATTTACCTCTCAGTACAAAACGAAAATTACTTTTTCACGTTCTAAAGGTTGGAGTACATTCCTTATGGCTAGACTGACTTACTACAGGTGAAAGTTTGCGAATACCACCCTTATTGTACATACAGTAAATTATTGTAATTATAAAACAATTACTGTACTTCACCAAAATTATTTTTTTCAGATTCCAAAGGCTGTAGTACACTCATAGTGGACTGACCGAGTTACTACAGATGGAAGTTTGTCAATACCACCTTATTTATTCTGCTCTGGGAGTAGGGAGCAATGAACACCGTGTAGGGACCATGTTGATCGGAGCACAGTATGCTACGGTCAGCTATTTTTCATAAGCCATCATTGTTATGTTGTGTGCAGACATTTTAAAAGGCGGGGGCTCAAGTGGAAAATAGGGCACTTCTCAAATTAATTTCAGGTTTTTTTTTCTAAACAAATCATTGACCCCAGTTTCACAGAAGTCCCAGACTAAATTGCATGTTTGAGCTGTCTCAGATGAAAATATCTTGCTCTCACATATCTTAAAACATGTCAGTGTCATTGTTCTGTGTTAGATGCACAACTGTAATATTTTCTTTTAAGGCATTTTTGTAAAAGTTGCTTAAATATCTTAATTTAACTAATGCCTAGTCCTGGCATAAGCTAAGCCATGTTTGTGAAACCGGGCCTAAATATATTAACACAACTCTCAAAATTTATTTTCTCTCCCTCATATTCAACCAATTGTTTCATGTTTTTTCATTTTTTAACAAATGTCTACAAAAACTCAGTTCACAGACTATAGTCTTCATTAGCATTTACTAATTCTATCACAAGAACAATGTGTGCACATTTTCTTTTCTATGCTATTATAGTTTTAAGTATATATTTAGAGTAAATAAATACACAAATGAGATTATAGTTATTAGGCTACATTATTTATTAATAATTTAAGACAATATTGTTTTGAAATTTGTGTTATTGTAATATATAACATCTCAAGGGAAAATACTCTTGATGTAAGTCATAACTGGTCAGGTTCTTTAGTTATTATCTGCTGTACATTGTCTCAAATGTAAACAAATTAGTAATTTAGTTACTTAATGCCTGATTTGCCTGTCAATGTGGCGATTCTGATGCCGTTATTAATTTAATTGTGTTCAGCTATGCTTCTCCATTAAGTGAGCCTGTATGCCCATGATGACATATTGCCTTAACTAAACTTACCAACTGATTACATGGTAGAAATAAATCTGCTTTTAAAACAGAACAGGGCCAGAATGTATACTTTGTGAGACACTGTTATCTTGACATAGAGAAACTGCCTCTAAAACCAAGAAACTTGGCGCCTTGACGCCTTAAAATAGTTAGAATATACAAAAGAAACGTATTAAAAATTGCCGCCAATTTTGCCGACACGCAGCATGTGTTTTGGGCCTGTCCGCCCTCCATATTGGACAGGGCTCAAAATTTGCGTCTGACGTCATTGGCGAGTTCCTGTTGTCGCCGGGTTATGACGTGCTCAGAGATCGCCATCATAAAGTTGCAGCACATTGCTAAAGACAGACACGAGTGACATGAGCTCTTTGGCGACATTATTCATGAGGTTATAACAGCCCGAGACGCGTCTCTGTCGCTCGTACTGTCGTTTAGAGCCGTTAGTGATTTCGCGGCGGTGTGTTTGTGCGCGCTAAAGGTGAGTGCTCGCGGATTCAGGACCACACTTTGTGGCACATGACATTAGAGCACTGTT
The DNA here is from genome assembly GCA_032361145.1 of Enteromius fasciolatus. Classification (NCBI taxonomy): domain Eukaryota; kingdom Metazoa; phylum Chordata; class Actinopteri; order Cypriniformes; family Cyprinidae; genus Enteromius; species Enteromius fasciolatus. The sequence continues at coordinate 18,253,042 of JAUMHR010000055.1, forward strand.
TACATGCGTGGTTTGATGAGTTCATGTGTCATTCTTAATGTGTGTCTTATTGAATGTGAGTGTAGGAAGCGTGTGGTGATGTATACATACGTGCACTGTAGAATTGCTCCGCGTAATCGCTCTGTATACCTTCGAAATACTGAAGTACTATAAGGTTATTATGTGTTTTGTACCTGTTTATTGTCCAGACGCTCGCTTTTCATTCAGTGTATGCTGTTAGCAGGTGTTTGTGCTGGCTCTTTGGTTCTTGTAAACCTGAAGGTACAGCATTTCATTTTGTTCAACTTCAGACACAAAACCAATGGATTTATTCAGGTTCATCAGAGGAATATAGGTGGAATCCCTGACTTCCTCCACTCTGCTCTACACTAGTGATGTTACCTGAAGTTATATTCCTGACAGGTCATACATCGTGGCTCCTAAAACTGCACAGCAAGCCACGATCAGGTGTTGTTTTGTGAAGAAGCCCTGAAGTGGTCTTTATTTTGTGTGTGTGTGTGTGTGCAGGGCCGATGGCGTCTGCCGGGGACGGCAGCGTGGACTCTAAAGCGGAGCTGAGCGCTCTGCTGGAGCAGTGGGAGAGAGAACAGCAGGGAGGCACAAGCGAGCTGCTCAACATACTAACCAAGTGAGAAATACTGCACTAACCCCACATTAACACTTACTGTTCCTGCACGTTATCACCAGACCCCGCATCAGTTACTGTAGACCACCCGACCTCACATCAGCAGTTACTGTAAAACCCTGCCTCCAGACTTTAATTGGTTCTCGCTAAAGACACCAGCTCGAGGTCTGCTGTTGCATTCTTAGACCAGAGATGTCCAGCAATTTCAAATTTTAATTTAATTAATTATGTGACGTTTCAAATTCCGATTTTGTCGAGTCACTTGATTAGTTTAAAACCATTGATTCCTTTTTGAGTTAGCAAAATTGAGCAAAACAAATACAAAAAATAATGTTTAAAAGTTGACACGGTATTAAGTTCTTGTTTATTGCACTGATAAAGTCATCACATTTAAAATATTTGATTGAAAAAATGCACTATTGCTCATACTGTAGGATAAAAATGCAAGACCAAAATCCATACAGGGGTATTTTTGCGCTCGTATCTGAGACGTGCACCTCCAAAACTTTTGTGGAGGCATTTTGTACCATAGGTGTACACAAGCATGCTACTGTTCTTGCAGAAACTGATATCTGGAAAACTGCCGTTTACTGCGAGCTGAGCTGCTCTCTCTATCTGAAAGCACTGTTATTAAGAGCAGCACACGTCTAAAATATCACCGTCTGCAGCGCTTTACTCTGAAACACACAGAGCTATCGCATATAGTAAGGGGGGAAAAAAAATGTGTATGTATATGTGAAATGAAAAGAACGATGGGTAGAATACAAAAAAAGATTAGAGAAGCTATAGTTGATTGTTTTTTTTGTTTTTTTTCAGAAAACAAGCAGTTAGTAAATAAATAGAGTGCAAGTCTTTTTTTAGAATTAGAGTAGAGAATGCTAGAGTAATGTGAACTAAAGCCTTCGCCGCCTCTTTTTCCCAACAGAGTAATATTTAAGCAGAAATTATAGTCCTTTTGTGTTTACTGTATGATATGAAATAAAAAACAAACCTGAGATGTTTTGACCTCTCTCTTTAGAACGAAGGCAGAATCTGTTAGAGCTGAACTGAGTTTATTTAGCTATAAATGCCTCGAGTTAATGTGCTCATATCAGGGATGTGTTAATAGCGGTTTCAATCTCTGAAGGATTTCGGAGCTTGTTGAAAGAGAGACGGAGGAGTATCATAAGGCTGATCCTGACCCGTTTGATGACCGCCATCCAGGTGAGAACGTGTACACCTCATTATTTACTGCTGTGTCATCTCCCGGATAGAAAAATAATCGCTATGACATTTTCTTGTTTTGCACTAAAGGGCGGGCAGACCCAGAGTGCATGTTGGGACACCTGTTGAAAATCTTGTTCAAGAATGATGATTTTATGAATGCGGTAAGATGGATGTATAATCAATGTTTTGACTTTACATTCCCTTCCTGGACTGATTTGAAAACCTCTCAGTAGTGGGCACCAGCTCGGTGGGAACCATGCACATGACCAGTTCATTACACGTGTTACCAGTGAGCATGTCTTGTGTTAACATAGGCCTTCTGGAAAATAAAATATTGATACCAAACATAACTCATCAACTACAGTAACTGCTTTTGTTTAAATATGTTGGCGCTGTATTTAAAGTGCCTATAGGTAGAGCTGCTTGTGTCTTGTCTTTATGGGAAGGACTGCTTAAAGTCTCTCTGCTTTCACAAACGGTTTTATTTTAAAAGGACTAATAGTTAATCTTACCTACCTGGCAATCACATGCACACAGTCCATCTTCATTATGGAAGCTGTGATGTATAACAGACTGGATGAAGTAAACCCGCTTTTGAATCGAGGCATAACTCTTATTTTGAAACTCAATATTTGTTCTTATCACTCTTGTTTTTAAAATTGTACTTTTTATACAATAAAACAAATATATATTTACAAAAAA
>JAUMHR010000055.1:18259249-18269506 GCA_032361145.1 Enteromius fasciolatus
GGCTGCTGTCACTTAGGACCAAATCTTTTTTATTTTTTACAATTGCTGAAGATGTTTACATGAAAATAGATCTTTTGGTGTGCATGTGATCGAGTGATATGTCATAAAATAGAACTTGATTCAATATTTGTTTCTTTATGAATTGTAACTACACACAGAAACATATTCAGTTACCCTGATATGATATATGGTTGATTCATTATTTTTGGCATGTGAGATATGTGAGTATTTCTCTCTGGCGTCTGATCTTAAGTACCCGGTTTGTTTTTGTGCTGTAATAGCTTGTGAACTCGTACGTGATGAGCAGCCGTGAGGTGGCACTGAACACCGCTGCATGCAGACTGCTGCTGAACATCATGCCTGGCCTTGAGACCGCTGTGGTCTTTCAAGAGAAGGTACTCTGAGCCGTCGGAGTCAGATCATGTGGCCTGTGTGCAGGTTTAAATGTGTGTTTGTGTCCATGACAGGAAGGGATTGTGGAGCGATTGTTTAAATGGGCTCAGGAGGCAGAGCAGCCCCTCCGAATCTACGCCACAGGCCTGCTGGCAGGAGCCATGGAGAACCAGGACATTGCCGCCAACTATCGCGAGGAAAACTCTGTACTGGTGAGACCATGACACGTGTGCGTTAGATCAGTGACGGTCTTACCTAGGGGTGTGCACTAAATGAATGAAAGCCCTAGATCTTGATATTGAATTAGAACAATAGCCCTAGCTACAGTTAATGATGCTTTGATGAGTGGAAATATAATCATGCTGTTTGAGGGTGGAATACCGTCTTGACTAAGAAGCTAAGAATTTTTTTTGGATGTTTACAAAACTATTTAATGTTCATGTGATTGAAGGGAAGCTCAGAATTCATTGTGTTGCAGGTTCCTTTGATGCTGCAGAGACTGAGGGAGCTTCAGGAAAAGGATGCAGAGATCAGGAAGGACAGCAAGCGTCCAAGCAGGAGTCTGGCTCCACTGCTGCCCCTGGACGAGGAGGCCGTGGACCGAGAGTTCGCTCCTAACGCTCTCACCGAGAACCACGACTCGAGGAGACCCGACTCTGCCGCCGAGCTGCAGCCCGTCTCTGCTGCGAGGAGCGCGGGGAGAGCTAACATGGGCATGAAGGGCCTGATGAAGCCTGCCGCTGCAGTGCCTTTAGAGTTGGACGAGACGGAGGGCTTGAGGAACTGGAGGAAGGAGAACGGTGGCAAAGTAAAGCAGAAGCTGAACTTCTCGCTCCCTGAACCGGAGCGCAGCTTTAGTGAGCTATCCAACAGCAGCTGGACTGAGATGAGCCCGTGGGTGATAGGAAATAACTACCACCTGTATCCGCTCACACCTGGAATAGAGCAGCGCCTGATCCTGCAGTATCTCACCCCGCTGGGAGAATACCAAGAGGTAATTTATATATAGGAAGTAGTGTTGTCAAAAGGTATGATACTGAAAAAATGAACATGAATTGTTTTGATTAATCAGACATGGCCACAGAAGTTGATTCATACTGCACTTTAAGCTTTTATTTTAATGGACACAGAAGCAGAGCTTTTATTTTGAAGGAAAACTCCAAGTGAAAACTGGCTTGCAAAAACACGTCTCGCTACGAATCTAGTGAAAGTGCTGTGAAAAGAAAGGCGTGAGAAAAGCCCTGGGTGACGAGCTGATGAACCAAGTGTATACTTGATGAAGGGATTAAGCATATTGTGCTTCCGTCTAACATGTAACGTGGCAACGCTAATAGCCCAAAACAAATATTTTAAAACCTTTTATTTTACCCAGCCCTATCTTTTTATATCATCATGTGACCACGATAATATGGAGACCGCTAGTGGTTGACCTGCAGTCCGAGTTATCCAAAATATCTCTCTCAAGTGAGGAAATTAGGAAAGTATTGTAATTTCTCTACTTCCCTTGTTTTACAATATACACTACTGTCGTTGCTGTTTTTATTATTATATTTTAATTTGTTTCCTCAAACACAGGTGTGAACATAATTTTAGATTGAACCCTCTTTTTATTTTTTAGATACAATCTCAGTCCACTGTAAAGTTCAGGTACAGGCACTGGTGTTTTCTCCCTCAAAGTGCATTAGACAAAATAATTTAACTTAAAGATAAAAAAAAAAGGACAATTTTCCACATTTTAAGTATCGCAATAAAAATATGAACTTCATATTGCAATAATATTGTATGGAGGTGAAACTCCCAGTGTTTGCCATGCATTGATTTATCGGTGGCTGCCTGCCACGATCTTAAAACTGACTGCCACAAATAGATTTTCTGCATCGCTTTGACTTCATTGAAGAAACATGAGTCTTTATATATTCACTTTAATATGATGTGTCTCTGTTTTAGGGGAGGAATACAATTGTGGTCTCTGCATTTATAGAGAAAAACACGCTCTCCCTTCTGTTTGTTTATTCTTTGTGGTTTTGTCACCTGTGCAAATGTTTTATTGCAAATGCGTATTTTATTAAGATGTGTAGCTGAGCAGACCCTGGCTAATTTGTGTATTTGTACAGTTGCTGGCTGTTTTCATGCAGCTTGGAGCTCGTGAGCTGCTCATGCATTACATGGACCTCAAACAAACCAACGACGTTCAGCTCACGTTTGAAGCCCTGAAGGTATCTGAAAGACACCGCATGCACTGCAGCTCAAAGGTTCAGACACGCCTGGTTTGAGATGGTGTGTGGCGTGGGGTTTGCTTTGTAAAGCTAAAACACCCGAGAGAGTTTCAGTTAAGGTGCTGTAAGCATTATATTTAAAACTCACTTTTGCCATAAAAATAGCCTTTGTTGCTGACATGACAGAAAAACCTATGATAAAATCTTCATGTGATTCTAGCACTCTATATTCTAACTCTATTATCTGTTTTTCTTTAACACTAGCATTCTCTAGGTATTCTATTTCTATACTTCTTTCTGGCTTTTTCTTTTCTTTTAAAATTTAACAAATTATCCTCTAATAATAGCATTCTCTATACTTTTGACTTTTATTTTTATTTAACAAAAGATATTTTGATTTATTTTATTTTATATATAGACAGACAGATATGTATTATTTTTTTATATTATATTATATAGTGCTTTAAACCTAATCAAAATCAACATTTGGTGTGAGCATCCTTTAAGCTAATTGATCAAGATCTATTTATGACGTTATTTTTGGCAGCATTTTTACACGAGTGCCAAAAACATTTAAACCACTGTAGCTTGCAGGTAGATTTCTTCAAGCCTCTTGGAGACGTTGTTCTCCCCAGTTCTTCTGGATTGAGTCTGTCTCAGTTTGTTCTGTTTATTGTCATTCCAGACAGAATGAAGATGATCAGATCAGGTCTCAAACATCTCACTGGATTATTACAGTTAATGACATGTTTGTAAATGTGAACCGATATTTGAGTTCACACACTACAGCAGAAGCTGTTCTAATCATTTTGGCCACCGCTGTATTTAAATGTCTTGATGATTTTTCTTCTGTTCTCAGGTATAACTCCTCCTCTCTGTCTTTCAGTATCTTGCATCTCTCCTCCTCCATAAGAAGTTTGCTGCTGAGTTTGTGGCTCATGGTGGCGTGCCGAAGTTGCTGGAGATCCCGCGGCCCTCCATGGCTGCCACCGGCGTCTCTCTGTGCCTCTATTACCTCGCATACAACCAGGACGCTATGGAGAGGGTAAGACGTGCCCTGATACGGTGACCGCAGCCAGAGCTCTTCTGTGTCTTACAGTGTGTGTGTGTGTCAGGTGTGTATGCTGCCTCACTCGCTGCTGTCGGAGGTGGTGAACTACACGCTGTGGCTCCTGGAGTGCTCTCACGCTTCGGGCTGCTGCCACGCCACCATGTTCTTCTCCATCTGTTTCTCCTTCAGAGCCGTGCTCGAGCTCTTCGACAAACAGGACGGTCTGCGACGGCTCGTCAACCTGGTATGCACTGCTTTGTCACCAAAATACATGCATTGATAAACAACACTTGGAGCCCATTGACTTCCAAGACCGTGAGGGTCAGTAAATAAGGACAGGGATTTCATTTTTGGATGGAGTGTCCCTTTCTAGAGAAACGGGTGTAGTCCGAGAGGAAGGTCAGTCTGGAAAAGGGCTGGTGGTCGTTGATAAACTTGGGGTGGTGATGATATATGAGGGGAGGCCTTTTGCTAACAACTTCATATTTCTCGGGTATAACTAATAATTCATATTTCACTCCAATCATATAATCCTTCAGAAGTCACTCTGATATTCTGGTCTGCTGCTCAAAAAACATTATTATTATTATTATTATTATTATTATGTTGAAATAGAATTTTTCCATGTTTTTTCGATGAATAGAAGATTCAGAAGAAGAGCGTTTATTTGAAATAGAGTAATGGATGATGAACATGGTCAGATATTCTCATCTGATCAGGATCTCTCTGTCTGTATGTCATGTCAGTGTTTAGTGCTCTGTGCTCCTCCTCACAAGGTGACTGTGTTTTGTAGATTAGCACTCTGGAGATCTTGAACCCAGAGGACCAGGGTGCGCTGTTGAGCGACGATGAGATCTTCTCAAGCAGACAGACTGCCAAACACACCTGCATGGCACTGCGCAGGTATTTTGAGGCTCACCTGGCCATTAAAGTTGAGCAGGTCAAGCAGTCTCTGCAGCGAACAGAGGGAGGAGCGCTGATACACCCTCAGCCTTATTACAAGGTACTTCAGGCTTCTACAACTACCAGCTTCCTCAGCACTCAGATCTCTGTGCTCCCTGGTTATGTTGTGCATGGTTTGTTGTCTGAAATATACTTTGTGGTGGTCAGTGTTGGGGGAACACATTACTACCAACACGTGTTACATAATCAAATTACTTTTATTAAATAACTAGTAAAGTAATGCTTTAATTTCAGGAAAATATCACCAATAACACCAGTTACTTTTCCTATTATTTACTGACCGCTGTCCTGTCCTCATGTTGAGAGACATCAGGAGAAAGTGCAGAGACGTTGTGCGCCGTCTAAACATACTGTAGTTTGACTAAACATGCATTTACATGCTAATTAACATGCTCATCTCACTCATAAAAAAATAAAACATCCAGTCAATCGAAATATGGTGCAAACCTGCAATAATTTAATGTTCAATAATAAAGTAATTTCTTTGCTGCTGACTTTTGAGACAGTGCCTCCTTAGTAATGATAAAATAGTTTCTTTTAATGCGGATTCTCCTGCGTCCTCTTATTCATGTAATTCAGAATGCACAACTAAAAAAGTTCACCCAAGCCCTCTACTGTACAGACATGTTTACATTTCCGCCTGAGGCTTATTCATTTCACTTTTGGTGTAAAGGAATCTGACAACTATAGAACCCATTTTAAAACCATGAAGCAAGCCCAGCCCTGATGATAACCCTGAAGTAGCGTAATGCATTACTTTCCATAAAAACTAAGTGAACATGGGTACAGTTACGTTTTTAGGGAGTAACACAATATTGTAATGCATTACTTTCAAAAGTAACTTTCACCAGCTCTGGGGGTTGTTACTTTTTAGTGAATAGAGGAATTTAGGAAATTGTAAAATTGGAAATATTCTGAGTTTGTGCAAGGCCACAGGTCCTGCTCTGCAAGCTAAAAAAAAGGTGTTTGGGAATGCTTGTAGATTGTTGAAGGTTTTTTTTTATGCCTAAATGTTCGTAGGCTTGCTCCTACACCCATGAGCAGGTGGTGGAGATGGTGGAGTTCCTGATCGAGTTTGGACCCGCGCGTTTGTACTGGGAGCCTGCCGAGGTCTTCCACAAACTGTCCTGCGTGCAGCTCCTATTGCAGCTCATTTCTATTGCCTGTGATTGGAGAACATACTACGGCAGGTGAGGGTCTGCTGAGAGTCTAGCGGAGCGGCAGCTCTTAAAGTAATAGGAGCCAAATAACCTAATAAGCAGCTGTTGTGATGACTGTTCATCAAGGAACAAAAGAAAAAGAGGAAATTAATAACTTTTTTTAGCTTCAGGACTCATAAAAAGTCATACTTTTATGAGTCCTGAAGCTAAATACTGTTCATACTGATATCTCTCAATTATACTGTAATGTTGAATGGCTATAGTCAATGGTTACATGTAGTATTGGTATCAGTGATATTCACCTTTATTCTAAGATTGAATGTCCAGGTTTATTTCTTGTGGTACCTGTGTGCATGATTTTAACCGGCTCTAAAAACCTTTAAATCATTACTAAATGCACTTTTATTTCCTTGTGTTTCAGGGCTGACACGGTGAGGTACGCTTTGGATATCTTGAGCATTTTGACAGTCATTCCTAAAACGCAGCTGCTGTTGTCTGAGAACGTGGCGGTGCTGGATGAGAATGGCTCCACCATCTCCACTGTCGGTGAGAATTTGCGGTTCTGCTCATAGTGTACTTGGAAAAACGCATGGATTGTGTTGCTTTTACTCAAACAAGCCCATCTTCATGCACTTAGTTTCTAAATTATATAGCAGGAGTTAGTTTAACCATTAAGAGTCTCTCTGAATAATAATAATAATAATAATAAGTAGTGTAGTTTAATGGCACAGACGTTCAAAGAAAACTTTTCACACTGTACTTAACCCTGGGTCAGTTTCTGTTGAAATCTTTCATAACTGAAGCAGTGTTTAATGGCACTTAATTCAGCATGAACACAGCTACAGCTTCTGTCTGTGCCGCCCATTAACATGAAGGAAGGACTAAGATTGTAACTTGACTCATTCATCGTATAACTTATTGTCTGCAAAATAATGCGTCAAAGAAAGGCAATAAACAGAATATTGGCAAAATCAGTTGACACCTAATTTCTGTCTTTGACATTGCAGTATCTATAAAATGTTAATTAATTTTCCAAAATAAGAGGGACCATGCAAAACTTGAGTGCTGACTTGAATTAGATGTTTACATATAATCCACAAGAGAAAATAGATCACCCTGTTTAAAAGCTTACGTCCCCCGATTCCTTCAGGTCCCACAAATTCTTTGGTTTTCCAGCATCTTTTGTGTATCTGAATCTGATTGATTTTGAGACCCATCTTTTCACGTTTCAAGACAACTGAGGGACATGCAAACAACTATTACAGAAGCTTCAAATACTCACTGATGCTCCAGAAGGAAAAACATTAAGAGCAGAACAGAATTTCACTTGTACACTTTTCTTATTTAGCCTAAATACCACATTTTAATTTCTCTCCTGGATTGTGTGTAAATTTCTTGCATGCAAAATAGGTCTGTACTAAACATGCAATTTGTATGATCCCTCATTATTTTTGCTAAAATAATGAACACCCTCTACATTATATGGTGAATAAAACATGAGTACTTGAAGTTACCCTGATCTGCACAGCTGCAAGATGCTTGCATTGTTTCAAGATTGTTTGGAAACTATACCCACGATAAGTGCATGTTTGTGCTCTGCAGGTATGAGCATAGTCCTGGTCGTGGCAGAGGGTGAAGTATTTGTAAACGATGCAGAAATCCAGAAGTCAGCCCTGCAGGTGATCATAAACTGCGTCTGTGCTCCAGACAAACGCATCTCTAGCATCGGCAAGTTCATCTCTGGGACCCCGCGTCGCCGTCTGCCGCAGACGCACCGTGCCAGCGAGAGCGTCCTGGCCAAGATGTGGAACGTGGTCCAGTCGAACAACGGTATTAAAGTGCTGCTGTCCCTGCTCACCATCAAGATGCCCATCACCGATGCCGACCAGATTCGCGCTCTGGCGTGCAAAGCTCTAGTTGGGTTGGCGCGCAGTGCCGCGGTACGACAGATCATCAGCAAGCTCCCGCTGTTCAGCAGCGGACAGATCCAGCAGTTGATGAAGGAGCCCGTGCTTCAGGACAAGCGCAGCGAGCATGTGCGCTTCTGCAAGTATGCAGCAGAACTCATAGAGCGCGTGTCCGGGAAGCCGCTGCTGATCGGCACAGATGTGTCCCTGGCACGGCTGCAGCGGGCGAGCGTGGTGGCACAGTCGCGCATTTCCTTTCCCGAAAAGGAGCTTCTGTTGCTTATTCGGAATCATCTGTTGTCTAAAGGTCTCACGGACACGGCGACAGCGCTGACGAAAGAAGCCGAGCTGCCCATGGGGCTGCATGCTCTGGCTCACACTAGCGTGCCGCCCTTCACCCCAGTTTCTGTGGCCACACCTCCGTCTCCTGCCGCCGGCATCCCACGGACTCCTCGGCTCACTAACGGAGTCGCGGCACGCCTGGGAGGCCACACCCCCCACGTGCTTCCTCATCATCAGCCCCGCCCCTCCACTTCACAGGCCCCACCCCCTCCCCCGCCTGCGGTTTCTCACCACAGTAATGGCTCTCCGCTCATCGGACGCATCGTGTTCTCGCGGGAGCGGCCGTCGCCGTGTGCAGCGGCGGGGGGGAAGAGGCCGAAGGTGTTGCGGCAGAAATCAGATCATGGTGCTTTCATCCAGAGTCCGGCCATGAAAAAACAGCTGGACCGACATCTGCCCTCTCCACCCACTCTAGACAGGTGTGCTTCCCTTCTGTTGTTTCATACCATATCAAGTTATGGTGTCTGCATTGTGGTTCTGTAACTCTTTAAACTACAAAGTTGTTGCAAAAATGACTTGGTTGGTGATCAGCAACTGTGTTCTCATTTCCAGTATCATAACAGAGTATTTACGAGAGCAGCACGCCCGATGCAAGAACCCAGTGACAACATGTCCTCCCTTCAGCCTCTTCACACCGCATCAGTGCCCAGAGTCCAAGCAGAGACGCCAGGCCCCCACCAATTTCACTTCTCGCCACACACGCAGAGTCGTCTACCCCAAATACGGTGGGGTTGATGGAGGCTGTTTTGATAGGCATCTCATCTTCAGCAGGTACTCTTACACTGATTTGTGAGATCACACTGATGCTCTGATCCGATATGAGTATAATTCAGTCAGTAGTAGGGCTGTAACGATTACTGGTTTGATGATAAAATTCCCCACGCTTAGTATTATAGTTTCATACAAGAAGTATAATCATGACTTATTATGTGTTGTTAGTTGCAGTGCTGCTTAACTGGGAAGCGGCTGTAATTCTGCTGCAGAAGTGCCACCTGCTGTCAGAGAGTGGATTTACAGAGTCGCGTTCACATTCAGACTGTTTGCTTTCTGTCTGGACAAAAAAAAATGGACTGAATTTACACGCCCCTGCTGTGAATTTTGTTGCCATGTCCAGCACTGGCTATCTGGATTGTTTGTTAGTGTTATCAATCAATCACTTTTATTTCTATAGCGCTTTTAACAATACAGATCGTAGCAAAGCACTGAACATTATTATCAAGTAGGAGAGCAGAGTAATGCATAATGACGAGAATTAAACTATTATTTATTAAATGCAGAGCCGGTCTCTGTAGTCAGAATGATGATAATCACTGGAAATCAGGCGTCCCCAACTAAGCAAGCCAGAGGAGACAGCGGCACCAAAACCCCATCCATGAGAGAATGGAGAAAACTGTTGTTATCAATAAGTTGTTATTTTTCCCCATCTTGCTGATCTAATGCTGTTTATGACCACGTGTCCAGGTTTCGGCCGATCTCTGTGTTCAGGGAGGCTGAGGAGGATGAGAGTGGCTTCATGTGCTGTGCGTTCTCCGCACGGGAGCGTTTCCTGATGTTGGGCACATGCACCGGGCAGCTCAAACTCTACAATGTGTTCAGTGGACAGGAGGAAGCCAGCTACAGCTGCCACAGCTCAGCCATCACACACCTGGAGCCCTCCAGAGTAAACAAACACACACACTAAACAAAACAAAAAACTTGAAATTGCTCAAAAAAAAAAAATCGCACTCATCTAGTTAAGTCAGCCCCAGTCTCTGCCTGTTTTAAATGTCTCTCTTTATTAACGCACCTGATTCTGATATTCAGCTCGTTAGAAGGGAGCTCCGACCGTGTAGTCGACATGGTCCCTACTCCCTGAGCAGCCGAAGATCTGCTTCACTTCCAAACATTAATTCACAGATTTTCAGTGCCTTGACTGAGTAGTAATGTGGGGTAAATATGATATGGATAGTATTTGCTTCTTAAAACTACAGGCAAACGTTTCTGCTGACTGGTGTATTAAAAGTTGCAGTGATTATTTTAATGATATTTTGATAATTTAACCCCCAGTTTCACAGACAAGGCTTAAGCTAGTCCCAGACTAAACTGCACGTTTGAGCTGTCTCAGATGAAGATATCTTGCTCTGATATATCTTAAATCATGTCAGTGTTATTGTTCTGTGTTAAGATACACACCTGTAATATTTTCTTACAAGGCATTTTTGTAAAAGTTGCTTAAATATCTTAAT
>JAUMHR010000055.1:18294652-18327705 GCA_032361145.1 Enteromius fasciolatus
TACTATAGGAAAAATTGAGGCAGTTAGGTTGTATATTTATCACTATAAACAGCAGCTAGTAAGAAAAACAAGGCTACACACACTACAAACTCACAGCAACTCTCAGCAGGCAGGAGCCTCACTAAATGCTTGCTACAGAGGCGGCAGCTCAAGCTGCGTGAAAGAAAAGCGAAGTGTAATAAGCAGGCTGGCGTCTGGGCAAGGCTAATAGCTGGACCCAGCAGAAATTTACATTTAGCCATTTAGCAGACACTTTTATCCAAAGCATCTTAGAAATCAGGAACATCACAAGCAATTTAACATCACACAATTCCAAGATTTAACAGTAGGCTAGAGTAGAGCAGAAATAAACTACCCATCTAACGTGCTCTACGTTTCTTGAACAATCCAACTGAAGGCACAGCTTTCTAAAGCTCTGCTGCATTTGAAGTCTAACTGGATTGTGGTAGGCCAATAACATCCTTACTCAGGAGCTCAGCTAGACAGACTGGCTACTTTTGGCAGAGACAGAAATTGATTACAAAGGGTCTGTAAACAAAGTCTATTGAATATTCATCAATGACATTTCATCTCACTCCCTACCGAGGTAATTCTGTGTCTGTCCCTCTAAAGCTGTCAGCTGGCTTCCCACCTAATAACCCCTGGGATTTTGGGTTGTAACTGAATTCAGTGACACTAATGTGAAGTAACATCCATAAGGTTGAAGTGAGATAAGCATTTGGCCTGGATGTGATCTGTGGATAAAGCTGATGATCATGTTTATGATTCACAATGTATTGCTCAAACATCCTTTTTGCATTCTCAAAACAGCTATTCTCAGCAAGTGATCGTTACCATGCAGCAGTCATTTTTCACACTTCAAGTCACCACTCCATAAAAGCATGAACACATGAATTCTTGTTGGTCACGAAAGGCATCTGCATCTGTTTCAGTATAATTGATTAAATTCTTCAAAATAGTTCAGGATATCCAAAACATCTTTTCAATGCAATGAAGTCCAGCAAACTCAAACTGTTAAGTTATGATGCTTTGAAAAAATTACTACTTTATGTAATTTCAACTTGCTTTATGGTTGTGAAAACAAGGAAACTTAAGTTAAACCAATATGGTTTTTTGTTGACTTAACAAAGACATTTACTTGGTTGCTAATTAATACAGTATGCTGGCTCAACTTATAGGTAGTTATTTCAACAACTACATATAAGTTGAGTAAACTTGACATCTAGTGTTTGCTAAACTTAACAATGTCAATGCAACAAGATGACTTGACTAAGTCAAGTTGGGTCAACAAATCATTTTTTACAGTGCAGCAGCAGCATGTTTTGCAGGTTCACAGCAGAAAGTCTGTCTGTGAAATCTCTGAAACTGCTCTGCAGCAGCAGATCTACACCATCGAGACCATCATTAACTTTCTCTCTGAGAGCTGTCATGGCAGAACTTAGTTTTCCCTCACATTACAGGAAAAATAAATCATAGCAACACTCCTTTGACCTGCTAACACTTCAGTTGTGTTACTTTGTTTTGATTTTCTATCTTTTTGAATTTGATCTTGCAGGTTCACTGTGAACTGTGGACAAACAAGTTAAATACAAGCTTAAAAGACCAAAGAGACAAGAAAGTACTATTAAAGTAATGTACTCATGCATGGAAATCAATGAAAAACAGACAGTCACAGTGTGTGATGTAATTTGTGTTAGAAGCATTCATGTTATTGTGTGCCTTACTTTGAAGCTGATGAAGATGAGACAGTGATGTGCTCCTGGAGTCATTTTCAGTTGCGAAGGAAGACTGAGGAAGTAAATAGTAAAGGAAAAGGAATGTTTGCTGCTGCTATGATGCTGCTATTTCTGGTCAAAATGAGCACCATGCTTGTGAGGTGAAAGCTTTTGCTCTTTCTCAGATCATGAGGTACAATTTCACTTTGTGGACAGTTTAAATGCACAGAAGACAACAAGACAACTTCCAAGGACAGGATCCTCAAGATGGGAAATATCTAATAATATAATTCATATTAAACAGTGTCTTTAACTACAATGTAGTTACAATCTTAAAGGTGTATTCAGATTGGTGCTAATTTATGTAGAGAGTCATCTTAGTGTAAATTCACATCAGTAAAAGCTGTTTATGATTATGTTTCACAATGGTGAACGTGATGACACCACTCGAAAATAATAATGGAAATAAAAATCAATCTCATTGATGTCTGTATCGTAGTGTAGTCTGTTGACATGGAAACTGAAAATCAGACAATAAAACACACTCACTGGTGTGTGGGACCAAGAAAACCAAGCAATGTCACTGAGAAAAGAAAAAAAAAAGAACAGTAGTGCAGCATTTAAGGTGGAAAAGATTTAATGACTGAGAAAATGACTTTTTTTGTTTTTAGCTGGACAGGAAAAGGGATTAATTACTGTGTATACTGCAATGTATCAGTGTATCAACTCACTGGTATCAGTGTCATTTATATAAAACTCATGTTGATCCATGGCACTGCAGCAACATTGTAAAACCAACGTGGTATCAGTACTAAAGCTAAAGAACCACTGAACGGCCCTTTAATGATGTATCTGTCATTATGGGTCTGGTCTGTCTTATGTTGGCTGACTAGAAGCTGTTTGCTCAGCAAAGACTGTTTATATTCAAGGGTGACTCTAGAAGTACCAAGATACATTCCACATTGCTTCTAAATGTGCACTCTTTCCTGGCCTTTTGAAGTGCACTCCATTTTGAAAGGTTACGGCCTTCAGAGGATGTATTTGTTTGCCGCATACATCATGGAGATTGTCTCATTTGAGAAAAGTAACTTGACTCCTCATGCAGTGTAATTACTGTAATTTCTTTCTTACTTTGCAATGCAATGGTTACTATTCTAAATGGAACATATAGCTGACAGTTTCAACCCTTTGTAGGGTGCAACCTTTAAAACGAGACACAACACATATGTACACTTCAAGCAACTCTATAAAACTGCAACACGATTGTGACATCACAGCAGATCATGTTTAACTTACTCCCACCCCACACAACTGCACTCTTTTTAAGATTGACTATTTTTAAAGATCCATACTGAATTATATGGTTACCAGCCTAAGCATTCAAATCAACATGTTTGGTGTATTTGACACGTTTATTCAAAGTGACTGGTACATTTGCAGTACTTGCTTTCCCTGGAATCAAAACCTATGATCTTGGCATTGTTATCACCATACACTAAATAATTAATAGAGAGAAAATTTGTAAATAAAACTGATCAAGGCCATATGGCACAGGAGCCAAACTGATGTAGTGCGGCAGAGTTTGGTTTCAGGCCTTCTCCAAAAAATAACATACCAAATAAATGTAACATAATCATGAAGGGCTTGATTAACAGGTGCATTTAATTAAATTTCAAGGTAAATTCTGCAGCCTGTGGCCCTCTAGAGGTCTTCACTAGCCTACCCAAAACTAAGGACCTATATTTTAAACTGTCAGTTGTGTCTGGGTTCCAATCTATTATTTTGGCTCCCGGTCTGTTAACATTGTGTGTGATCTTTGTAGCAAATCAGCTTATCAAGGGAAATGTATATAAATAATTACAATTAATTTGTAACATGAGTCTATTGTCCAAGGAGTTCGCAGGAGACAAAAAGGTAAAAATAAACAAATGGTCTTTTAATAAATCAAAATCGTGGAGCAATTTCCAAAAACATTAACAAAGGTTTACACATAGACTATACAACGTTGTTGACGGACAGAGATTGACTAACAGAGGAAAACTTAAGTAGGGGAGACAATGAACGTTAACGAGGAGGGACACCTGAACTAAATACATGATTAACAGAAAACTAGGTCAGACAAGCACATGGGAACACACAGAGCCCATGGGGAAAGACAACAAACATCACATGATACAAAAGAAGAAGACTGAAACTAAAACAATGAAAACCCAAATATCAAAAACACAGAAAAACTGAACTAAAACAGACCAAGAATGTTACATTACCCCCCCCCCCCTCCAAAAAGGCGCAACTGCGCCGTAATAACAAATAACAAAAAGAAAGAAAACATCCAATGGGGAGGGAGGGTTGTCTCCAGGGCGGATCAGGAGCCGGCTGAGGCCGTGGTGACTCAGGAGTCTCAGGAGGCGGATCAGGATCCGGCTGAGGCCGTGGTGACTCGGGAGTCTCGGGAGGCGGATCAGGATCCGGCTGAGGCCGTGGTGGCTCGTGAGCCTCTGGAGGCGGATCAGGATCCGGCTGAGGCCGTGGTGGCTCGGGAGTCTCTGGAGGCGGATCAGGAGCTGATTGAGGCCGTGGTGGTTCGAGTGCCTCAGGAGGCGGATCAGGAGCTGGCTGGGGCCTAGGTGGTTCGGGTACCTCGGGAGGCGTATCAGGAGCCACAGGTGGAGCCGAGCAGGTGGAGAGCTGACGCGACATAGAGGATCCAGAGGGCCACGGCGGAGCTGCAGGCTCAGGCAACCGAGGCAGAAGCGAGGATCCGGAGGACCGTTGCGGAGCCGGAGCGACCGAGGACACAGGTGGAGCCGGAGGGAAGGAGGAGCCCGACAGAGCCGGCAGGATGGCGGGACGAGGTGCAGCCGGAGGAGCAGAGTCCAGAGGCGACGGACGGTCGACTCCAGACCAAGGCGAAACCGGAGGAACGAGGAAGCCTGGCGGAGCTGGTGGGACGACGGGACTCGGTGGAGATGAGGAAGCTATGAGGCACAGCGGAGCCGATGGGTCGAAGGACCGAGGTGGAGTCCGAAGCTCGACGTCTGAAGGCGGAGACAGGGGATCCTAATGCGCTGACCGAGGGCGAAACGAGGGGCTGTCAGGAGCCGACTTGAAGAGGCTGACTGGCGTGAGAGGCGGCGGAAGAGGGAGGGTGGGAGGGAGCACAGAGCAACAAGAGCTGGCTGGAATCAGCAGAGGAGCAGGAAGTGCAGGGTTGGGCAGTGCCTCTCCAAACCAGCCAATCAGTTCGTACATGAAAATCTCAGATAGTTCAGCAAAATATGAGCCACAGTTCTTAATTTGTTCACCCTCAGCAGTTGCAATGCGGGCTGAGTCTTCCTCACAGTCCTCTATGTCCACTAACACGCCCTCAACGATAGACACTGCTACAGGTTCTGGCAGCTGGGCAGACTCTGGTTGAGGCTGTGGTGGCTCGTGGGCATTATAGCCCCCCCCCCCCAAAATCAGGAAGCGCAAGTTCAGGCTGGCGCTCGGGAGGCGCGGGCTCGGAGGTGCACTCGGGAAGCGTGGGCTTGTGCAGGTTCTCGGGTGGCGAGGAGTTCAAACGCTGCCAACGAATCGCCAAACGAGAGACTGGCATCTTCGGCACGACTCCCCAGATCTGTTCTTCTGGCGTGGAGTAAGGCGGAAGACCGCGATCAAGGCGGTCGAGAATATACTCTGCCCACGTCATGAAGCATTGCTTTTTAACGGTCCGTCAACCTGTAACGTGAGTCTATTGTCCAAGGAGTTCGCAGGAGACAAAAAGGTAAAAATAAACAAATGGTCTTTTAATAAATCAAAATCGTGGAGCAGTTTCCAAAAACATTAACAAAGGTTTACACATAGACTATACAACGTTGTTGACGGACAGAGATTGACTAACAGAGGGAAACTTAAGTAGGGGAGACAATGAACATTAACGAGGAGGCACACCTGAACTAAATACATGATTAACAGAAAACTAGGGGCGTTTCTCAATGTCAAGGAAGGATCCTCGGAAGCCAGAATTTCAATAATCAACTCAATAATTTTATTGCTCTCCTGACTTGACGCATGATATTTCCTTGTGCAGCTATGCAGTGTCTGTGTGAATGTTCGAACACAATGATTATTGGTGGAATGGGCTGTGAGATAAGGGGCACCAGCTAAAATCTCACCTGTTAGTAATGGTGGGTTGATATACTCTAATGCACAGGGATGATGAGTAAAGACAAACTGGTGAGCACACTTGGATTAAATTGATTACTCAGACTGGCAGGCCTTCCATTTACAATTCACCTTAGAATAACAACTGCTGATCATCACTAATCCATCAGGACTTTATTACTTTGTATGTTTTCTTTACATGTTTTCTACACAGGGTTTTGCTTTCAGACTTCTTTCGTGTCTCATTTGATTGGGTGTACCAGTAGTTAAACTGAGTGGCACCCTAGCCCTTATGTAGACATAAACCTTTTATTTTTGTAACCTCCTTTTTGGCAGGGAAGATGTATTATCCAAGTTCAGTTACAGGAAGAAGACTACTAATCTTACGTTACATTTTTGTTAACTTGATAAAAGCAATTAGCTGTGAAATCTGTGCTGGTCAGAATCAGATGGACAGGGTCCAGGTGCAGAATGTCCTGGTCAGCTCTGGGTAAAATATTTATGACATTTCTTCTTTCTGCGCGAGTCTGGGTTCAGCTTTCAAATAATTGATGGATCCAGGTCTGTTTCTGGATTTCTGGATCTCTTTCAGTTCAGGCATGAATTGTTGGGTCTGTGAAGGACTCTATGAAGCTTACTGTAGCTTAATTACATGCTAAAAATGTGAAAATGTTAAAGTGCCTTTAAATGGCTGTTGAGAAAGTATTGCATAAAACAGACTAGAGGCTTGGGCCCAGAAATGGTATGCCAAGTCACGACTTAACAAGCAACTAGCATAATTTTTCGATATCAACAGCCATTTATGAGCACACATACACTACAGATCACTTTGTTAGGTTCACCTGTTCAACTGCTTGTTGATACAAAAATCTAATCAGCCAATCACATGGCAGGAACTCAATGCATTTAGACATGGACAAGATGTTCTGCTGAAGTTCAAACCAAGCATCAGAATGAGGAAGAAAGGTGATTTAAATGGCTTTAAACATTGTTGACATTTTTGTTGATGGCAGACAGGCTGCTCTGGATATTTGAGATGAGCTTTGTAAAAATCTACATGTTTCAGAACGACAACAGTATGTGTAAAATAACCTTTAACCATGTAAACTCATTGCTTTACACTAAATAAACAAAATAATGCTATTTTTAGCATTGTCATATGTCCCCTTTGATAGCAGATGAAATGGTCAACTATGCTGACCAAAATTGTTTAAACTCTTCAAAATCATCCTGAAGGTACGTATCAGCTTTTGGAATACTGCCTTTTTCCTAAATTTTGGTATTGTGGGACTGTGAATGGTGGTACTCTATGATAAAGTTTATGATAAATTAATAATGTCTGGAAAAATGTCTGTTAATTGTCATGTTTATTGATAACGGCACTGAACCTTTTAGTACCATGGCCCCCAAACAATTCTTAAATGACTTGTTAAGAGCAGGCTAGTTAAAAAGGTAAATGTAAAACAATCTCATTCTCTTCTGCTTTTTTTTTGCTTTATTCAGGCTGGCTGGAGGGGGAGGCTCACCATCAAGCCCAAAACTAGGCTATGGAACCGGTAGTGATCGAGGGCCAGGTGGTGACTTTGGCATGGGCGGCATTCAAGCAAGTGCAAACCCTTACAAAAAGCCAGTCCATGATGGACCTAGACATTCCCAGACTTCTGCACATCAATCTCAAATTCAAGCTTCATCAGGGGGCATGGGTCCCACCCAAAGCCCTGGACAACATGCCTCCAGACGCAGCCTCCAGGTGGACTTCAGCAGCAGTGGTCGAACAGGCCGTTCACCGTCAGTGTCTCCCGACAGAGCCAGTGCTCCAACTTCACCATACTCAGTACCCCAGATTGCACCGATGCCTAGCAGTAAGCTCTGTCCTGTTTGCAATACTACAGAGCTGATAAATGTTGATGGGTCACCAAACTTCAACAAGTGTACACAGTGCCACACTACAGTGTGCAACCAGTGTGGCTTCAACCCCAACCCACACCTTATCGGGGTAAGAATTTTGAATAAATGGAATATTCCTGCTATATATATGTTTATTCTTGAATATGTTGTTTAATATTTTTTCTAATAATCTATTAGTTTAGCATGTTTTCTGTGGCATCCTCCTTTTATAATGTTTTTCATTAAAATTACCATTAAATTGAAAATACACCTAATGGAAACAATTTTGCAAAAACTCCCAAATTTCACAAAAAGTTTTACACTCGCATGAGGTGGTTTTTCAGGCAATTCGAAAAAGGGATAATTCACAGAACGGCAATGGAAATGGTTTTTCGCATTTTTTCGCATTTGACGTATGTAAAAAAAAAAAACATATAATCATTCTTCAGTGTATTACAAACTCCAAGAAACACTTAATATGTAGTTGTTCTTGAGTATAAGGGGCTTTCCCTGCCTGCACACTGCACAAGTCTGGCTCTGATACGACGCTGATGCTGATAATGGTCACTCAGTTGAAGCCTTTTTTATTCCAGCTTCGCCACGCATGTTTCTGAAGTATCTCTCCCTGCTGCTTCTATAAAGTTACACGCGTACACCTCCTTTGTAAAAGTATATCAAAAATCCATCAAATATCTCCAAAATTTGTAGCCAAAAGCTTACGTTTTACTTGAATAACATTGGTTACTGGAAACGCCGTCATTATCAAAAATGACCAAAGTTTCACGTAAATCTGTAATGGAAACGCACCTAGTGACACATAAATAAATACAGTGTGTAAAACAACTTGAAGCTGCCCCTGTTACGGGTTATGAAAGGTTCATATTTTGGGAGTCTCCAACAACAGGTTGACATGCATGGTCAAAAAACACTCCAATTTTCCAAACCAATGCGTGATGCCAGTCCACGGTGATTGGTCTCATTTTGATCTCATCATGCCTGTAATGACTGATAAAGAAGAATTGTTTGTGAGCACAGTGCTGCTCTGTGTACAGCGTTACCGGGGAAAACGCTATTTTTACTGCTTCAAAAGTGACACCTATTGGCAAAGAATGAATTTGCATTTTCTGCTGCAGAGCACAGCATCTTCTTGACATGATACTCAGAAATCTCAGTAATTTCAGCTAATATAGGAATATGCTAATGTTTCATATTAATGACAGTATGAAACAGTTTGGGATTCATTTTAAAAACGACTCATTTAAATGATTCAGATTTAGGGTTGACTCTTTCTTTATATTCAGTGCACTTTCAGATTTAAAACTTTGCGGGATGTTTTCATTTAATTAGAGCTGTGTTACACACTCCATGAAAGCTTGCATGAAATTGAAAAAAATCCATAATGAGGCACTTTAAATATTAGATGGTGAATGATATATGTAAAGGCATAAATCTGAGTTTGAGGTGTTGATCTGTTTGGTCAACATAAGTCTGAAGTGAAGAAGAAGTGCCCCACAAGTCAGTTGTTACTGTGGGAGATGCCGCAGGAAGCATAGGATGAAACTTCCACTGAATATCTAACTAAATTTACCGCTACAATGCAAAAGGTCTGGATAGTGAAAAGTTAGTGAAAAATCAAAATAGTACATTTAACATTGTGTATTCACTGTAGTTTTTAGACATTTAATGTGTCCTTGGTTAATTTTATTGGTTACACTTTATTTCGATAGTCCATTTAGACATTCTATAAGTAACTGTGTAACTACATGTCAACTAATTTTCATTAATTCACAATTACATGTCTACTAACTCTCAGATTAGACTGTTAGGGGTAGGTTTAGGGTTCGTAGAATAAGTTGTAATAAGTATGTAAGTATCTATAAAGTGTTAGGAGATATTAAGCAGACAGTCTACTATTACTCTAATGACTGCTAGTTGACATGTATTTGCAAAGTGACTTACTGTTAGTAGAATATCTAAAGGGGACTATCAAAATACAGTGTTACCATTTTATTTTTCAAAAACCATTCCAAGAGTTTAAATCAAGAGTATATCTGTTGCTGAGTAATGCGCTAATATGTGTTTCTTCAACAGGTCAAGGAGTGGCTCTGTTTAAACTGCCAGATGCAGCGGGCTTTGGGAATGGACATGACTACACCACGTTCCAAGAGTCAGCAGCAGATACATTCTCCTTCTCATCAACCTAAGGCTGACCCAATACCCAAGACACAACCCTCGGCTCAACCTACACCGCAGTTACAAACCCAAAACCAGACACAGACGAAAATTCAACCTCAGCCTCAGGCTCAAACCCAAGCTTTCCAGAGACAGATGGGTCCTACTGGACCTAGCCAGACTGGACTTCACAGTGGGCCACAAACTGCTCTCCAGACACAAAAAGAACAACCACAAGCCGGAAATCCACAATTAGCTTCCCAGTCAGGGCCCAAGGAAACCCAGAGACAGCGAGGTGAAGTACTGGGACCTAAAAGTCCCGAAAGGGTGGCCCAGACAGGCCGCATTCCTCATCCAGGGGCAGTGCCTTTACCTGGCTTAGCAAAGGCACAGTCACAGTCTGATCTGGGGCGCAGCACTCCAGTACGATTTGGAGGTCAACCCGATAAGACCCGAAGTGCTGGAAGCTCCCCAGCTCATCATCCAACATCCCACGAGGCTCCTCAAGATGGTTTAACTAAGCTGTTTGGTTTTGGGGCATCTCTTCTAAATCAGGCAAGCACCCTTATTTCTGTTGATCCTCTTCCTGGATCCTCACCGCACCCCTCGCCTGCCCGTAATCAGGGGACAAAGGTGATCTTTAGTGATGCTAATGCTGGAGCTAGTGCTAAAACTACAGCAGGGCCACCCGGCACTGCAAAAACAGGCCCAGGCGGAGTGACATTCCCCAAAGGTCCTGGAGCCCCTCTCCAAAAACAGCCTCTGCAGCAGCAGCAGTCACCAGTGCACCATCAGAAAGGGCAGAAACTACAGCAGTCACCGATGCACCATCAGACAACACCGCAGCAGCAGCAGTCACCACTAAAGCAGCATCCACCTCAGTCAGTTATTCAGAAACCAGAAGTTACCTGTCCACTATGCAAGACTGCGTTTAATGTTGGGACAACAGAACCACCAAACTACAGGTCTTGCACCCAGTGTCATACAGAGGTGTGCAGTCTTTGTGGTTTCAATCCCACACCACATCTGGTAGAGGTAAGGAGCTGCACAGATCTCATATACTGAATGTAGTGGACTATTCCTGTTCCTTTGTTCTTCTCTCTGAGAAGAACCTATTTCCTCTCGTAAATCTCACTTAAATCCTTGAACTAGACTGGCTACTCCTCTGTGACGCCAGTGGTAGGGGCAGTGGGGGAACAGAAATTACATTAAATATTAATCCACTATACATACACAATTATTTTATTATTCAATTATTATCATTAAGCATCTTAAAATTTATTAAATACAATATATTCTGATATTCTTTCATATTTGTTTATCTTTGTTGGTTGTTATTCCTTTTGTAAGTATACCTAATATTAAATAAATTTAGTTCCTAAATGTAATGTCTGGATACTTTTTTAGCAACACTTCATTTGTAACACTCTGTAACAAGTAATTGTTAAACCTATTGTATTTGCTGAACCTCTTAGTAGATATTTCTACTTCACTCCAAGACTTTATGTACGGTATAATGCATTATGCTGTAAGGCATTATATCTCCTTTTTAATTACAACCAAATTTAAAATGCAGTGCAATATTAAGTTTGTTTGTAGTGCGTTTTAATGCATTATATATTTTTAAAGATATAATTTGTAACAATGAATGAGATAAGTGTGGTTACAAATATGAGATCATGAGATCATACAATGCATTATAAGGTGCATTACAAGGCATAATGTATGCATTAAATCAACTTTTATAATGAATTATATATAAAGGCTTTAAGTAAAGTGTTACATACTCTCTTAAAAATAAAGGTTCTTTATTGACATCAATGGCTCCACAAAGAACCTTTACCATTCATGGAACCTTTTTTTTTTTTTAAAAAAGGTTTGTTACAGTGGAAAAAAGTTTCTTTAGATTATTAAAATGTTCTTTACACTAAAAAAAATGGTTCTTTTAAGAACTGTTGACTAAAAAGTTATTTGGAGAACCAAAACAGGTTCTTCCATGGCATTGCTGTAAAATCCCCTTTTTGGAACCTTTATTTTTGTAAAAGTGATTTTTTTCAATAATGAAATGCTTTGAAATGTTTTGAAATGTGTTTAATCTTAGGATTATTATACATGTTATATTACATACATATTATACATTACTGACACTCTATTCTCCAATTTGATAATGTTCAGTGCTTTGACACAATCTGGATTGTTAAAAGCGCTATATAAATACAGGTGATTGATTGATTATGGTAGGTGGCCTAATTTGACAAGTCCATAATTTGACAGATGGCCTTTTTTGGGGGTTTTGATGTTTTATGCATTCTAAATGTGTCAGTGCTTTGAGAGTGCTCTGTAAATGTTAGTACAAAGACCATGCAAGATGCAGTGTAAGACACATACTGAACCCTAGGCCTATGTTGCTCAATAGTTTGACTGTATTTGCAAAGCAGCTTCGTTTATTTGAATTGCAGGAATATATTAAACCAAATTCCTTACTATGTTTCTGAACCTGGGAACATTGCAGTTGTATCGCTGTCTTTTTAGGGTCAGAGAGCTCATGGGATGCATCACACTGCAAAAAATGCTTTCTAAGACTAGATTTTTTTTTTCTTATTTCCAGCTAAAATATCTAAAAATTCTCAAATCAAGAAGGAAACAATTACTGCCTTGTTTCCAGAGAAAACAAGCTAAAAATAAGTGAGTTTTTACTTGAAACAAGCAAAATAATCTGCCAATGGGGTAAGCAAAATAATCTTGTTTTCAGTTTGAAATAAGAATATTTTGCTTACCCCATTGGCAGATTATTTAGCTTGTTCTAAGCAAAAAGTTACTTAATTTTAGCTTGTTTTTTTTTAAAAATCAAGACTTTTTCTTGTCTAGAAAATTCTTCTCGATTTCAGAATTTCTAGATATTTTGGCTGGAAACAAGACAAAGAATCTTGTCTTAGAAAGCATTTTTTTGCAGTGCGAATAATAAATGACACAATTTTTGAGTGAACTAACACTTTAAATATTAAATAACATTGCGGTGAACTTGACTGCATACAGTACTTGCATTTATTTTTGAGTGCATCTCGAAATGTATTAAACCAATGGATATTGCAAAACACTTTTGCTGCTGTTGAGGTGGATACGTGTAAGGTTAGGGACAGGTTTGGTGGTATGGATTTAATTATATACAGTTATTTTTAAAAACATAAGTACAATGTAAAAACATGTATGTACACAATAATGGATGCACTGGATGATGGGTGGCGAGTGGAAAGAAGACCACAAGCTGAATTTTTGACAGAGCCCCCCATGGAGCAGCTTCCAGATGCTCCCAACTCAGTAGAATCCAGGAGGCAGTGGAGTGGAGGCAGAGCACAGGAAGCGACAGAGGGCCAGGTTCAGGTACAAGTGGAGAAACCGAGAGCTGAGGCAGAGTCTGCAGAGCAGAGCACCAAGGAAGAACAAGGAATCAGAGTTTCAGAGAGTTTCAAACATATTACTCAGAATTAGGCAAACAGAATGATCGAAGTTATTTGAGACCGAACAAACAGACAAATCACAATCAAATTTGACTGCAGAATTTAAAACAGACACCGGATTGGCATCAGTGTTTGAAGCTGGATAAAGAGATGATTCATACTCAGACACATTAATAGGATCTGGACAGGCAGATTAACATTAAACTTACTGACTGAAACTAGACTGACACAAGGTTTGAAATCAGGTTTGTTAACTGAAACCAGATAGATAGCTGGACAGACAGAAACTGGAAAGACAGATAGTTTAGAAGTCAACTAATTAACTGAAACTGAATAAACAGACTGTTCGTTTGTGGCCTCTTTGGCAAGGACAGGGTTAATAAGGCATACAAAAAGTTAATTTAAGACTTCATGAACTTAAAAGGCAGAACCAAATTCCTAACAAAGTGCATTGTATCAAATGATTAATTTACATGTAATTACATAGTAGTTAAGACCACCTAATATAAAGAAGGACCCTTTTTTGATCATCTGTTACACTCCTATATCCTCTGTTTTGTTTGTGACTTTAATACAGTTAATTGTTAATCCTTTTTTTTTAAATTACATTTACACATTAAACATTTACTAAATAATTAATTCATTCATATATTTACTCAACATGTTGTTAGCATCATTGTTATTAGTTTTTAATTGCATTTTTATATTTGTTACTTTGTGTGTCACAGACACACACATTCCAATTTCATGATTTCTAAATATTGAACTTTAATTTCTCTGTTGTCTTCCAGAAGAAAGAATGGCTCTGTCTGAACTGTCAGACTCAGAGACTGATGTCTGGTGGACTTGACCCTCTTCCAGTTCCACCTTCATCACCCAGTCATCAACCAACAGGTTCACCTCGGCATCAACAACTTTCAAGCAAGCAGCAGCAGGGGCTTCAGACAATGCCATCACAGCAGAAACTTCCTGTTTCTCAACAGAGTGGTTTCTCTTCCCTGATCGCCAGACCAGCAAGTGATATAAAAACTTTTACACAGCCTGCTATAGCAACAACACCTCCTGTGTCTACCATTACTGCATTTGCTGGTGAAGAAGATAGGAAGGAAACTGTACCAAAACTAGATAAAGGGGCTGACCCTGGTGATAGAGACAATAAACCAACTCAAAAGAGAGGAACAACAGACTCAATACAGACACCTTCTAAAGATGAAAAGAAAGAATTACAGAGTATTACCAAATACTATGAGGTAAGCCATCGGGTCATAGTAATTTTCTCATCATTTTGCAAATTATAAATTTACTTAAAAGAGGGCTCATTGCACTAATTGATGGAGTATCACCCATCCCAAGGAAGATGTAGGTTTTAAAATCTAGTCAGTTGTTTGTACTTGATTTTATGGTTTGAACTGTCTAAGTAAATCTTTTGTATTTATTTGGTCTTCTAGGAAACCAACAAGACAAACAGCAATCATGATCTATCACGAAGTCCACAGAGTTTGAGTGATACCGGCTATTCCTCTGATGGAATCTCAAGTTCACATAGTGAAATTACTGGCCTTATCCAGGAAGAAGAGCTAAAATTGAGCGAGAGAGGACTGACTGGACACCATACACCACCAAGTCCATCTGAGCTGACTAAGCTAGAGAGCTCCATGCGACCCCTTCTAGAGTCTAAATTTTCAGAAGGGGAAAGAGCACAGGATAAGAAGCGTGGAAAACAGCAACATGGTGACATGAGGAAACATCAGTCTCGCTCAATATCAATTAGTCCAGAGGACTCAGATGAGGACTTTGAAGGCATTATGGAAGAGGAGGAAGATCCAACTGAAGAAGAGCTTAGAACGATTGCTGCTTTAGGGGATAACAGTAGCCATAAAAAAAGAAATTTAGAACCTGAAGAGATTACTGATGAGGAGTTTATGAGAAGGCAAATTATGGAGATGAGTGCTGATGAGAATGAGGATGAAGAAGAGGAAATGGAAGAAGAGGATGATGATGAGGATGAAGGCTATGGCTACAAAAAGCTAAAAAAGGCTCAAAAGCATATAAGTGACTCAGGAAAAGAAAAGCGTCGTCTCACTTATCACTCTAGTAGCTTTGAGGAGGACAGTAAAACAACTAGTGATATATACAAAGGATCAGCTGAGGAGGACCTCATGGCTTCGCAAGGTGGCTTACGCAGATTTAAGACCATAGAATTAAACAACACTAACAGTTATAGTCGAGACATGGAGTTAAACAATGACAATGACCTAAGTCTTGACAGAGAGCCTGAGCTGGAGATGGAAAGCCTCACTGGTTCTCCGGAAGAACGGTCAAGAGGGGAATATTCCTCCACCTTACCACCAACCACCTCTAGCTATACCTCAGGAATATCCCCCACTTCCATATCATCCATGGAAGATGACAGTGACAGTAGTCCTAGTCGGAGGCAGCGACTGGAGGAAGCGAAACAGCAAAGGAAGGCCAGACATCGCTCCCATGGCCCTCTCCTTCCTACCATTGAGGATTCCTCAGAAGAAGATGAATTGAGAGAAGAAGAAGAACTTCTAAGGGAGCAGGAAAAGATGAGAGAAGTGGAGCAGCAAAGAATACGAAGCACTGTCCGGAAAACGAAACGTGACAAAGAAGAGCTAAGAGCACAAAGGCGCAGAGAGCG
This sequence comes from Enteromius fasciolatus, assembly GCA_032361145.1. Classification (NCBI taxonomy): domain Eukaryota; kingdom Metazoa; phylum Chordata; class Actinopteri; order Cypriniformes; family Cyprinidae; genus Enteromius; species Enteromius fasciolatus. The sequence continues at coordinate 18,310,693 of JAUMHR010000055.1, forward strand.
ATCCAAGACTCCCCCAAGTAATCTATCCCCCATAGAGGATGCTTCTCCAACAGAGGAGCTGAGGCAGGCAGCCGAGATGGAGGAACTCCACCGGTCCTCTTGCTCGGAATACTCTCCTTCGGCTGACTCAGATGCTGAGGGCTATGAAATTTCATCAAAGCTGTACAAATCTGGTAGCGAGTATAACCTACCAACCTTTATGTCACTTTATTCTCCTACAGAAAAACCACAAACTACATCATGTACAGCTGTTATAACAACTTCTAGTGGCAAACAATTAAAAAGTGCGGAGGAAGTATATGAAGAAATGATGAGGAAAGCAGAGATGTTGCAGAAACAACAAAAGCAGCAGACACAGCAGCAATCAGGCTCAGGTGTGATTTTACAACAGTACAGCACAACACCCTATCAAGAGTCAGATATTAGGAATAGACAGGATATTGAGGATGAATATGACTATCCCGATCAAGATGATCTCCACTATGAGAATGAGGAGACAGTCGATATCTATGAAGAAATCCGCCAGACCTCACAAAACATTTCAAAACAGCTTGATGACCAAATGGAGATGGATGTGTCCTATTCAGAAAAGCAGTTACTAGATACAGGCTCAGCCTTTGCTAAGCTGCTAGAACAAAGCAATGCTTTACTGACTCCTGGCACAAGTCCCACCCAGCTCTCAGCACCAGTATCATTTTCTGAAACTGGGACTGGAGGACGGATACCTGACGTCAGAGTAACCCAACATTTTTCAAAAGATGGGCCCAAAGATAGGCTTAGAAATCAAACTGGTAAAAATGGTATTACACCAACAGTTGCTGCCACAACTATTGCTGCTTATGGAGTGTATGCCAGGGATACCGTCACTGTCTCTCAAACTAGTGCCAGTCAAACAGTGTCCACCACACAACCCAGCTTATATGGTCGGCAAACTACCACAACCACCACTGGTATTTCAAATGTGTCTCATAAAATAGCTGCAATCACCCAAGCTTATAACCAAAGAGAAAGTGCAAGAAAAATGGCAATCAGCAAAGGAGTCCAAATGAGGGATAATTCAACATCATCAGAAACTATAATTGAATCAGGCCCAAGTTCAATTAGATGTTATACTTACCATGAAAGGAGTCCACCTCTTTCTCCCACTTCATCTCCTCCTCATAGTCCAACAAGATCTCCATCTAGGAGAACAGCTGAGCTTTCAACTCAGACAGTTAGCCCTTCAATGTTAGCTTCTTCAGGGAATGCTTCTCACACCTCATTGGTTATGGCACAGGGCACTCAGACTTCACATGGGGTTGTTTCACCCAGCCTTTTCAGACAGCAGTCTTCTCAAGATGCCTATTTTATTGTAAGAACAGAGGAGCCTGAGCCCACTAGCCCACCAAAGCCAGTTACAGTTAATACAGCGACATCTCCTTTGTCTTCACCAACAAGATTTAGCCGCCAATCAACATTTGATGCCTACTCACCTCCTGTCAGCCCTCCTGATACTCCACCACATCAGATATCACCCCAACATGGTTTCTACAAGAACTACAGAGCTGAAAAAGTTAATGTTGGAACTAGCATGGTCACTACTGCTAGCATGTATACACGTGGATCACTGTCAATGGAAAACATATCACTTTGTCGGATTTCAACAATTCCTGGTACTTCAAGAATTGAGCAAGGACAGCGGCTACACAGTGGAAGTGTAGTAGATCTACGAACTGGAATAAAGCCAACACCAATTATTATGACTGACCAAGGAATGGACTTGACTTCCTTAGCCACAGAATCTCGAAAATATTCAGGCTCTGTTGAAGGAAGCCCCATTCGTCAATCCACAACTATTCAGCCGTTAATCATGAACCTGAATACACAAGAGCAGCTGCATGTTGTGACATCAACAGCAACAACTGTTAGTGTTACTGTTGCTGCATCTATGTTCATGTCCCAGCCTAAGCACCCTGTGCTGTATTGTGATCCTCTTGAAAACAGATTTGATTTGGGCAAAGATATGGGAACAGTTGTTTGCCTGGCACCAAATAAGCCACCACCAGTTGATCCATCCATACCAAAGATCGATGCTAAGCTAGAAGATCTGAGTATCCAGCAGCAGCAGTTACTTAAACAGCAACAGAAGCTTCAAGAGCAACAGCAACTTCTTGAGCAGCAACTTCAACAACATCATCAGCTTCAACAACAACAAGCTGCCTCTTTTGCAAAGTCTAACCAACTACCTTTACTCAAAAAGGATATGCTTGTGACTCAAAAAAGCACTGCCACAGAGGTTAATGTTATCTCTCCAGGTATGGCATCTGAAGTTTATAGTGTTGGAGGTCCGCTTGAGTTAAGGGGAAAGCAAGCAGAGACAAGTATCATGAATCTAACAAATGTTAAGCCTCAAGGGATGATGGTCCAGATAGATGGCACTGCACAAGGATCCACTATAACACAACTAATCAAGCCAGAGGAAAGCCAGGATGCAATGAATTTAACAGGGCAAATAAAACCAGAAAATCAAGTAACTTGCTGTGACATGGTATATAACTTGCCCTTTGGCGGCAGCTGTGTGGGTGGTCCATTCTCTCAGAAACCAGTCACAGATGAGACTTCTAAGCCACCATCAAGAGCACCTTCCTCACTACCACAGCTCTATCAACAACATGGTTTACGGCAAGATGGGCAGACCTACCAAGATTACACAATTAAATCATACACATTGCCTCTCCCTGGACGACTACAACCATCAATGTCTGAAACAAACCTTGCAGATGCAGGGTTGTCATCATATTCAGCAAAGCTTGATCCCCATTTTCATGCCTCTGGGGAATTATTCACAGACACAGTAAAGGATGGCTATGATGGTGGGTACCTTGGAATGGGGCTTCAGTATGGCTCCTACACAGATCTTCGTCAGGGTGATGTTGTAGATCCTCCAATTAGAAGGTACAGCTCCCTGACCAACATTAGCTCAGATTATGGATATTTTTCAGGTGATTTTGCAGAATCTAATCTTGCTCAATACAGTGCTACAACTGCCAGGGAGATAAGTCGCATGTGTGCAGCCCTTAACTCCATAGACAGATATAGCAGCAACCCTGACATATTACAGCTGGGCACCGGAAGAAGTAGTGGTCCACCTAGTAGAATTATTCTGCCCCAAAGTCACAGACCTGGTTTCAAGTACAGCCCAGATGGAAAACCTCTTTCTCACAGTCAGGCACTAACCGATCTAATAAATGCAAGACAAGCCAGTCTTCGAGCTATGTATCCATCAGCTATTAGATCAGCTGACGGCATGATCTATTCAACTATAAACACACCAATTGCATCTACAGTTCCCATAACTACCCAGCCTGCACCTGTGCTACGGCCTTTATTAAGAGGGGTATATAGACCTTATCCTACACCAAATATGACACCAATACCCCTGGCAAGCCTAACTAGACTACCACTAGATCCAAGGACTGGTCAGGTACCTTTTCAATGTTCTACATCTAATCCTCTTCCTGTTACAACATCTACAAAAGTTTCTGAGTCTCCAGCTACCACAGCAGTCCAAGATACTCCACTGTACCTTGGTAAGTCTCCAGTAAGCCTAACAGTAGCTGGAACAGTAACACAGCCAATTCAGCCTCCTCCTGTACCTGCTGGTTCTATCACATCAGGACCTATTTTAACATCAATGGCCATGGCAATGAGCCAAACTGATATCCAATTGCAACCAATAAATCTATCTCAGACCCACCTTCCGGCCAATTCCACTCCCCAGCCTCCTATACAACACCAATTACCAGTGCAGGGTCATCCTATTGCTTCCAAACAACAGCCAACCCCATCATCTCAAGGAATTAGAACCACTGCTGCTGCTGTGAGAAGCTTTGCTCCAAACCAAGAAAAGGAAACAGAGGAAAGACTGCATCAACAGCAGGAACAGCTCTTGCAGTTTGAGAGAGAAAGAGTGGAACTGGAAAAGTTGCGACAACTAAGAATTCAGGACGAGCTAGAGCGGGAACGTGCAGAACTGCAGAGGCATAGAGAAAAAGAGCAGATGCTAGTGCAGCGAGAAATTCAGGAATTGCAGACTATAAAGCAACAAGTTTTGCAGCAACAACAAGCTGAGAGAGAAAGCCAGTTGGTCATACAGAGAGAGCAACTAGCTCAACAAAAACAGCAGCTTGACCAGATACAATCTTTGCAACAACAGTTACAGCAGCAGCTTGAAGAACAAAAGAGACAAAAGACTGCCACAGCTATTGCTGCAGCTAGTGCAAATACTCAAATGCTCAGTGATCAATCTGGCAGAATAATTCAGCCACAGGAATTGACCTCTGATATGTTGTATAGTGATGTTCAGGTTTTCTTAAGACCACTACCAAATTCTACATCAGAGATATGCTTGAGAAATAGTGAAGATCAGACAGAAATCAGGTCCATGCGTAAACAAAGATCAATGCCTCGACTGCAAGATGGAAATGATGGAGAAGTGACAATGTTTTCCTTGCCCCAAAGGCTTGTAGACTGCAGTGTGCAAACTGATGATGAAGATGGAGAGGAGAGGTACCTGGTATCAAGAAGACGACGAACTAGGCGCAGTGTGGACTGCAGTGTTCAGACAGATGATGATGAAGACAAGGCAGAGTGGGAGCAGCCAGTTAGACGTAGACGTTCCCGTTACACAAGACATTCTGGTATATCTGGTGTAGACCATAAATCGGAAGCACCTCCTTTTACCACATCAGCTTCTAAGACAGCATCTTCCAGCATTGCCATCCAGACAATTCGACACTGTTCTTGCCAAACGGAGACAGAGCAGCTGGTCAGAGTATCTCCAAGCATACATGTCACAATGCCAGACCCCAATAAGGTTGAAATTGTGCACTATATTTCTGGTCCTGAGAGAACACAGAAGGGACAAAGTTTAGCTTGCCAAACTGACCCTGAAACACAGACACAAAGCATAGTTATTCCGCAGATTAGCATTGCTACCACTGTCAGTCCCCCCAGTGTCCAGTTAGTTGGTTCTGCAGATCCACTCTCTCCAGGTCAACAGAGTGCTATGAAGTTTGGGAGGCGGAGACCTGATCCTTTGGAGTTTGGCTACCAGCAGCATCACCTGCATAATGAGTCTTTGTCCAGCTTGATCCGGCAACAACCTAAATCTCCACAGGTGCTGTATTCTCCTGTTTCTCCTCTTTCTTCTCCACAACGCATCATAGAAACATCATTCTCTTCTAGTGAGAGGTTGAATAAAGCACATGTCACCCCGCAGCAGAAGTCCTGTATTGCTGAGCCATCACAGAGACATCAGGCCCTTCCCCGCCCAATGAAGAATATTCAAAGGTCTATGTCAGACCCTAAGCCTCTCAGCCCAACTACAGATGAAAATACAAAGGCTAGGATTTCACTTTATCAACAGCAAGCCCTTCAGAGTCAGGTATGGGTAATTCAGTATCTCTTTGATTTTAAACTTGCACTGGCCTACTACAACAGTATGACTTGGATTAGAACAGTATGACTCAGGTGATGTTGTTTGCACAGTTAAATACTGCATATACAGACAGTTGAATTATTTCTTGAATATGAGGTTGCAATGTGATATGAAGCATTCTGTCTGTGTTTGCAAGCCTGAGATGCTAAGAAAGGGCAAGTTTCTATATGCCTTGGACTCAACTTTTTTTCTGGTATTGTTTTAATTTAATTTGTGTTGTTGCTTGTTTTGATGTTGTACAGCATTTAAAAAAGTATATTCTAATGTTTTCACATGTCTTGTGATAAATAAATAACCTTTTGTCTGCTTGTGTCACAGACGGTTTCCTCTTGTTTTGAGAGAAATTGTATTAACTTGTCATATATATATATATATAGCCATCAAGGCAAGATGAAACACTTGTTTAGAATCACATTGATTTAGATAAGAATATTTATGAATGCATGCCTTTACAGTTTTTTTTATAATGATAAACCAGTAGTCTGAGTAATGCTAGTAGTTATGTGTGGAACTCTAATACATAACATTGTTGTCCTCTTTATTTCATGGTCCTGGCTCTTTCATTCTTCCTGGACCCTGTGTCTCTGCAGCTGGCAGCCCTGCAGCAGAGCTCCCTCCTAAGGAAGGTGAAGAGGACCTTGCCCAGCCCCCCTCCAGAGGAGACTCACCTGCCTATGGTCCCCCCTAACCTATCCCACATGCTTGTGCCCTCTCTGCCATCTCTTAAAGGGGGTTCTCGTTTAGCTGCAAAGGCCAGTCTACTTAAGGACTTGACCCATGAGCTGAAGGCTGTTGAACAGGAATCTACAAAGCTACGTAAACAGCAGGCTGAGTTGGAGGAGGAAGAAAAGGAGATTGATGCCAAGCTTAGATACCTGGAGTTGGGCATCACACAGCGAAAAGAAACACTGGCAAAGGAAAGAGACAGGAGGGAGCTAGCATACTTGCGCTGCATGGGTGATTCGCGGGACTATATGTCAGACTCTGAGCTCAACAATCTTCGCCTGACAGCTGCAGCCACGTCCTTTGAGAGCAATGGGCTAATAACAAGACCTAGCACGGCACCACTCAGCCAGTTTACCTGTGAGCTAAATACTGCTGCCCAGTTTCCCCCCACATCATCTTTTATGTCGTACCAGTACCCCCAAAGTCTCCAAACGGCACCTACCCCACAGGTCTCTACACTGCAAAGCACAGGTTTTAACCAACCTCCCTATCCATCAGTAACCCAAGCTCAAGCTCTTCCCCAACCCACCCCTTTACAGACTTATCCAACCCTATCTTATCAAGTCCAAGGGACATATTCTTCCCAAGTCTTCCCACAGAACCAGCCTCCATATCCAGCAGACACTTCAGTGCCACCTCCAGCACAGCCAAGCCAACCAGGGTTTCAGCCTACCTTACCACCTACTGGTCCAGTTCCTTATCCATCCCACAGCACACCATACCCAAGCCAGGCACCCCCCTATCCGGTCAGTCAAACAAGCACTTATCAGCCACAGACAGACACTCTTACTTTTCACCAAAAGCCACGACAAACATCGCTTGCTGACCTTGAACACAAGATGCCCACAAATTATGAGGTTATAAGCAATCCTACAGTTGTAGTAACAACCACTGCCCAAGATATCACTTACAGCCAGCCTGGTTTGGGTCCACCTTATGGCCAATACAGTACAACTATGTCAAGCACTTATGGTCCTTACTCCTCATCTGTATCAAATACATATGGTGGGTCCTTAACAACCTCTGCAACCTCTGGTTATGGGCCATACACAACAATCTCATCCAGTAATTATGGGCAGTACACAACAACTATTGCAAATACTTATGGATATACAGTAACTACAGCTAGTTCCTATGGGCAATATAATACCATTGTTACAAATACTTATGGGCAGACAACACTATCTGACCATGTACACTCAATGGAGAGCCCCTCAATGTACACCAGTGAAGGCCTATACGGATCATCCAGCCTTGAGCAGAATGTCCCAAGGAACTATGTCATGATTGATGACATATGTGAACTCACCAAGGAAGGCATGGGATCTAGTTCAGACTCACATCGCAATGAGGGTCATGGACGATATGGGAGTGACGGACTTCACACTCGTGGGGGGAGCTCCTTTGGCAGACCAGAGGATGAACGTGATGCAGATCTGTACGACCAGCATCATGGCAGGGGTAAGAGCACCTGCAACTACCAAGCACAAGGGGCACATACGCATGGCCGGGTAGTGGGAAGCAGTAGCATGGGTGGGGGATCATCATATTACTATGATGACTGCAGTCACTCAACACCTACATGGGCAGCCCAGAGGCACTCCTCAAAGAACCAGTGCCCTTCAGCCGTCATGTCCTCCAGGAGGAGCAAACATCGTAAACAAGGCATTGAGCAGAAGATATCCAAGTTTTCCCCAATTGAGGAGGCTCATGATGTGGAGGCTGATCTGGCCTCTTACACCATGAGCACCTCTACAACAAGTGGTTATGGCTCAGGTTCCCATTACCATAAACTTCAGGATGGCATCTATGGGCTACGGAGTTCTTGCAGTCCACAACGGGGCCACTATAATGATGAACATCTCTATGGCTATGGCAGGTCCCGTTCAGCTGGTTATGGCATGGACAAAATCTCTCCCTGCGAGAGGGCCTACAGAAGCAGGTCATATGAACGGGACCATATAGACCGGTCATACAGCAGCAACTATGGCCACAGTGTGCGCCCTGATTTGCATTCTCAATATTCAGAAAAGGAGAACTCCCACCTTATGACAAAGCTCATGGGTGTTGGGAGGGCTTTCGGCTATCCATCAAATTCATATGGTTCAAGTCACTCTCTACCTGATGTGCAGGACCATATTCGAGACCTGCCCCGGACCCATGTCTACAAACCAGATGATATGTATATAATTGACGATATGCATTGTGCTGTTTCTGACAGCGAAGGTAATTGGGAGCTGAATGCCAGCGTTACTGCCCACTTTAAACATCCCCCACCCACCCAGAGAAAGAGAGTGAATAGCTGAAGTAAAGAAATGAAAACCAAGTGCATGCCCATGTTTTGTCTTCAGGCAATATGCAGCTTTCAATAAATCTAACTCTCAATGTTGTGCTCAGTTCCAAAAACTGCATGAGTTGTTGTGTGGTCTCTTTATTATTTTTTTTACCCACTTTTTAATCACAGTTTTTTCCCAAGGTGCTTTGTTTGTATTGTCTTTGTTGAGTGTATGCTATTGATTAGTTTTGACTTCCAAACCTTTAGTGACAAAAAATCTTATTTCAGGTCATTTTTTATGCTGAATATTGAGTTTGAATGCATTGCATGCTTTTTCTTTAAGTTTGTCTATTTTTTGTTCTTCTTTTTTTGCATGGTATCAGTGTGCAATCCTCTATCACCATCAGACATGGAGATTGATTGTGATCTGCTTTTGGTTTCCAAAGCATACCATCTTGGTCAAGAGGAGACAGACTGGTTTGAGAAACCTCGTGATGTTCGTGGTTCCCGTCACTATGGCAGCAGTGGTCATTCTGGGAGACGAGGCCATGTCAAGCACACATACCATGATTATGATGAGCCACCAGAAGATCTTTGGACGCAAGATGATTATGGTCACACCCGCCATATTTCCTCTAGAGAGCACCGCCAACATAGCAGTGGAAGTTCTGGTAGGCACTCCTCACGCCACTCGGATGAGCCTCGTTCTTCTAGATCGTCACGTTCCTCAAAGGATCCATCTATGCGACACGAGTCCCGCTCCTTGTCATCTTCAGGAAGGAGGGGAGAATCTCGTTCTCAGGGCTACCACTCATCAGATTATTCCCGTGACACCTCAGGCCACCACCATAGCTCCCGTTCTGGAAAACAATCCTCCCACCATCAAGGGTCCTCTAGCAGGAAGCAACAGGACCACCCATCATCATCCAGACAGCCAGGATCTCTTGGGCCTGGACAGAAGGGACCAAGTGGATCTGCAAGCTCAAGCAGGCAAGCAGTCTCTCAGCCACCTGTTGACGGACAGCAAGGTCAGCGAACACAGCTTCAGCAGCAGGCACAGACATCAGCTGCCAGACCAGGCTCTCAGACATCTGCCACAGGCACAACACAGCCACAATTAGTACAAGCCCAGCAACTGCAAGCTAAACCTGGCCAGACAGGTCCATCGTCTCGACAACCCACCTCAACAGCACAGACATCCCCAGCTGTAGTAAGTCAATATTTTAAAGTGATTTAATTGAAAAGTCAAATCTTTTCTTAAAAACTTGGTTCTCTAATTCTAGATCTTGCTGAGTATGAACATTGTGTTTAGGATTTATTAAAGCTTGCAGGAAGGTTCCACATATTTTTACCCCCGGTTTCACAGACAAGGCTTAAACCTAGTCCTAGATCTGAGTAAATCTGAGCTGTTTCAATTGAAAGAAACTTGCACTGACTGATCTGATGTCAGTGCCTTAGTTTAGTCTATTTGTTTCTATTTAATTTAACTATGGCCTACACCTGGCTTTGGCTAAGACCTGTCTGTCAAACTGGGCCATAAAGTATTTAATAATTAATCTTGTGTAGAATATTTAAACATTTTATCTGTTTCATACATACTCTTCAATTTAAATTTTAAACCTTTTCTCTGCATTTTTTAAGGGTATATTTAGTCACGTTGAGCCATTTTGGTAAGTAATGTAGCTTTTCAAAGCTTAATTTAGATAATAAATCCATATGCAAGATGCATATCTGAGGAAAATTTGCGCCACCTAACGTGCAGGTGTGAATTAGCAGAAGGTGAACATTCGTTTTGTGCTTGGTGTGAAAGCAGTTAGTTGGTGATTCGCCTCACAGTTTTGCATTTGTTTGAAAAGGCCTTTATTCTTTCCATCCATCCTAGTTTATTACAGGTTTTGCAAGGCAACGCTGTATTGATGCTCCTCAAATATTCTGGTTTGGCTTTGTTTTTATGCCTTTGGCTTTTTGTTTTGTGTTTATAACATGTCAGCAATTACTGCCATTAAAATGTTTTGTAGATAATTTCCATTTTAGCTGGAAAGTGTATCATTAAAGTTTTGAAATCGTTCACAATGAAGCCAACATTATGTTTTGAATGTCTTACATCCTATTGAAATATGATTTGTCTTGACTTTATATATTCTATTTTATATATTTAAAGGGGTGGTTTATGCGATTTCACTTTTTTAATGTTAGTGTGTAATGTTGTTTGAGCATTAATAATATCTGTAAAGTTATAATGCTGAAAGTTCAGTGCAAACGGAGGAATATATATTTTTTAAAATTATGGCAGTTTAATGCCTACAAAAATGGTGTATATGACCTTCTTCTTTCAGACGAACACAGTCTGGAGGTTTTAGAAAAAGATATCATAGCGCAAGCTCTGAAGAGAATAGCCGAACCAGGATAGAGCAATACTAAACGCTGATACAAATTAAAAGTAAAAAAAAAAATGTCGAGAACGAATGCAGCTTACGTCATATGTGGTGTCAGAGGTCAGCCAAGAAGCTGGAACTTGACTCTCTTGCGAATGAACGTACAGCTGTTTGTCATAAGGCAGTTATTTGAGTTATAATTTTTTAAAATAAAATTTTGTGACAAAAACCTATCAAACTGCTTCAGAAGACATGTGTTAACCCCCTGGAGGTGAATAGGTTAGTTTCATGATGGATATAATGGCCACTATCCACCAGCATTACCAAGCTTTGGAAGAGTCAGGATACATGTTTAAAAAACTGTGTTCCTCTGAAAGAAGAAAGGTAGGATGACTTGGAGGTGAGTAAAATATCAGGTTTTCATTTTTGGGTGAACTATTTCAATTTCTACCCCTGCTCTGCAACAGTTGAGTTTTGAAGTTGAACAAAGGTTTTACAGATTTGGAACAACATGATAGTGAGTAATTAATTACAGTATGTTTGTGTGAACTGTCATTTTAAATTTACGACACAGTTTTAAGATATGAAAAGTTTGTGTGATTTATGACCATGTTTCTCTTGTCTCTAATAGACTAAACCAGAGCCCACCCCTGCCACTGCTATTGGAGCAAAAGCGGTCCCCAGCCAACCTGCCAAAACAGCCCAACCTCCACTCACCGGAATAGGTAATGTGCTTAAACAAGTCAACATGATTTAGACAATCAAAGGACAGTAAGATTTTTTACTGTATACACTTTATGGTTGTATTGTGCTGTTTTTTTTTGTGGAAAAATATTTAACCTTCGCAAATGGATCAGAGGCTTTAGTTTGTGGTAACTGTATTAAATATTTGCTGTGGTGCTCAATAACAGCTTTCACGAAATATCAGGAATAAATAAGTATGATGATTTTTAAAACTTCAATAACAAAGAGACCTAATAAACAATGCCACTTATGTTGTTTACTCATGGACCTAGATGGCTACACGCAATCTACAAACAATTATATAGTTTACTGAATGCATAAGCTGAGTGTTTATCTGGCATAAAATGAGCTTGCTCATTTAAATAGTCTGTTTTAAAGTTTGTTATAAGCTGGTCACGCAGCCTCCCACCTCCCCCAGCGCCACCTGTCTACATCTGCTACAGGACATAGGTTTCTAGGGTTTTCTCTCTAATTTCAAATTAACATATTGTCATTTAGAGCATTTATTTACAAACAATGACAACTGTTCAAAATAACAAAATAGATGCAGTATTTTTTAGACCTTAAGCAATTTCATATTAATTTGAAACAACACACTAATATTTTACCTTATGAAGAGTTCTGAAATCAATATTTGGTGGAATAACCCTGTTTTTCAATTACAGCTTTCATGCATCTCGGCATGCTCGCCACTAGTCTTTCACATTGCTGTTGGGACTTTATGCCAAGAAACAAACTGCTTTATGTTGATAATGATATCACAATGCATGGGCTTTTAGGGTCTTTGTACTGTCATGAAGACAGTAGTAAAGCATATACAGTGGTAGTTTTTGCGGTGTGTGTGTTTTACAATAAACAGTTTTTTAAATAAAGAGACAATTGAAATGGCTGGAATATTAAGTCAGTTTGTTTATGGCTTTAGGAATATGTAAGCTACTGAAGTGAAGTGCCCAATCACTTTTGCTCAGGTCACTCATAGATAATATTAACATTTACAACAAAATCAAACACCACATAAATTATTAAAAAATGATTGAACAGAGTTTTGGCAAAGCATGACATTATAAACTTTGAAGAAACTTTGACATTGTGGTCCTGACCGATAGATGTTTCTTAAGTTGACTGTTAGTCGGTGCTTCGGAGGCAAGGCTTTATGTCAGGTCTACTCAGTACTGTTCAAAAATATAAAGTGTTGCAGAAAAAGGCCTGACAACTGACATTCAGTCCCACCTTTTTTTGGCTGTGGAATATTGCCATGTAAAATGTGCTCTGCTCGTCCTTTTGCATTAATAAGTAATGTCTTGGATTGCTATCCAAATTTGCTATGCTATATCTCTCTCGCTATACGTATACCTAGTTAAAGAGGGATATATGTATATGTAGAGAGTGTTTCCAGTTGTATATCTAAATCTCTTCTCCACAATTCTCAAGGCTCCAAAGCAGCTCCGAGGCCTGGTGGAATCGGTAGTGCAGCTGCAGGTCAGCCGGGTGTAGACGGAGACAGCATGCTGTCTAAAATATTGCCTGGAGGAGCTGCAGAGCAAGCGGGCAAATTAGGAGAAGGTGAGCAGAGAGTTTCCAATGCATACAGTAACTACAGTTTTTAACAGACTAGTTTAAATAGTGCATGGGTCAGGCCCAGCTCTAGAATCAAATCACTGAGGGTGCTTCTTAAATTAGTGATTTATATATCATTTATATATAATGTATTGCTATGGCCCAGAGAGTGCTCCCTTCAATCACAATCACTAAAAGGCACTCATCTTAGCTCATCACAATCTCACAAAGTTAAATTATAATCAATGACGTTCTCTATTCTGCACAACAAATCACTTATTTAGACCAGGCCTAAACTTTGTTATAATGAGATGATCTCCAGAGCACAAACCATAATGCACTGGATAGTTTGCTAAATCTGCAATAAATTTGTCATTATTACAGCTTTGAGTGAGGGTGCTTTTGTTTGAGAATGCGTATGGCCCCCTTAGAACCGGGATTCTTTCTTACAAAGGCAAATGTTTATTGTCTGTACAGACACCATTCTTTTAATAACATGTCATTCTCAATATTTTCTATTTTACTTTGTGATTTGCACAGCCATCTCTGGATTTGGCAAAAAGTTCACCTCCTTGTGGTGATGTAGTACAGTTAAAGGTGGGTGCAGTTGTCTTTCAGTTATGGGACATTTACCATTGTAACTATAAAAAATAAACATGTTTTAAAATCATTTTCCCAAAAAATGAACACCTGTGTGTGTGTGTGTGTGTGTCAGAGAGAGAAAGAGAGAGAGAGAGTGAGAGAAAGAAAGAGTATGAGAGCAGCTGACTGAGCAGAGTGCATCGTAACAAGGTTGCGTATTTTTAGCTTCACAGTGATTGTTCTTATTGTTTCCGTGTTATTTTAGGGTGTCTAAATGACAGAGGATATTTTTGCACTGGAAAAACCTATGAAGTTTCCCTATTATGTTTTAATTTTAAGAGAAGACAGCTCAAGCAAGAAAGTGAGAGGGAGAGATGCTGTCTGGTTGCTCTGGTAAGTAGCATATTAAAGTTGGAGGGTTTGATTACATTGGTAACCTCCTGGTTACATAATACCATATTTCCCTGTGTTAGTAGCTGACATTAGCTGCACATCCTCTGGTGTGATGACGTATTAAACCACATCAATTTATTGGCGCATAGCATTAGCACTGCCCACTGAAGATGTGTTTTTGGCATTATAGTCAAATTCCAACAAAGGCAACAAAGCATGGCTGGCTATGTAGCATCATATTCTCTCAGGGAATCAATGTTACATAAATAACACATAAGACATTCATTTTCACAGATTCCCTTCGATGCTGTGTAAGTACTTAATGGTATGGGACGTGTGATTAAAGTGTGCCCAACCTGCCACATGCAGATATCTTCCAAAGCTTGTAAAGAAGCAACACTTTTAGTAGAGTGTGCACGAACACATCAGGGAGCAAAACATTTGCTAACAAACAAACAACTAGCCAGATTTATGGCACTGGCTTGTACGGTCAGCATAAATCCTTAAAGACAAAGTCTGTGCAACTCAAAAGTAAGAGGAATAAAAGAATGTAAAACAACAGCTTGCTAACAAAGTAGGAAGGGAAGGTTGGAAAGTTTTGACCTCAGCAAGGCGTAAACTAGACCAGGAGGTAAATCCTAACAAAATGAGCTCACTGTCAACGCTTGCATTTCACTAATTCTCTTAAGAGAGAACTGTACTGAGAATCTAAATCTGATCCGAGACTTATCGTCGTGGCTCAAAAGGAGGTCCAGTACTGTAGAGAAGCAAAATATCAGAGCATCTAGCAGTGTTTTTATCCTTAGCCAGAGATAGCATTCAGTCCAATGCCACCATCAAAAGAGTCGGCACATCCTGATTTTGCCAAGTACTATGTGTCCCTACGTCAACATATTTTAACGCAAAGATTTTATCTTGACCATATCTCTACACCTATACCTACCCTTACCCATGAGTAATGCCTAAAATCAGATTTAATGATAGATGACTGTCACTGATGTACAAGCACCAAGCAAAGATGTTGACCCAGGGACGTGTTGCACTTGGCAAAATCAGGTTAGCGTAAAAGCTGTCTGCTTAGTATCACCAAGCAGTTTCTCAGATTGCTTTGACTGATTGATCTGAGTGCCTCCTGAGGGACCAGCAGTCACCATCTTCCATCTCCTTAAGGATCTTCAGCTGGGACCCCTTCAGGAGCATCATGTTGTGCAGCAGCACACTTGCTCAACCAGCAGCTATACAGGACTTGCTGATCATAGGAGACGTAGTCCTACAGGATTTGAAGATTATATTAGGCCTCGATTTCCATGATGAGAGATGTAATGTCTCTTCCATTGCCGGCATCTCTGAATAGCAATCTTAAAAATGGTTGTGAAAACAGAGGCAGTCGAATTAGCAATCTGTGGAGGGAAGGCTTGGTTCCAGGACCCTGAGATCCCACAATGGATCCTATAATCATGGCAGCGGCTTGCAGAGCAAAAAAAATCATCCAACTTGGAGTGAGCCCCTGGCTGGACAGACTCATGCCAAACCAGCTTAAGCCTGCCTACAGCATGAGAAATTACATGGAAAAGCTCTATAAGCTCAAGAAGGGCAAAGGGCGGCCTAAACTACTCAAAGTCAGATGTGGTGGCAGATAGCACATTAAATCTAAAAGAGATCACATGAAAAGTTTCTGAACTCGGACACAAATCCTTGTTCGCAAACTCCACTGAGACATATTAAGCAGAGAAAAGTAAAAGGCTCGAGCTCCATTGCTTCAGGTTGAAATGCCAGTCATGCAGAGTGAGCAACATGGAGAAGAGACAGTTTCTTGCAATATGTGCCGATATATTAGTATGATTGTATATGGGCTTCATCTAGTCGTCACACCAGATATTGACACAGCATTCAAGTGAACCTATGAAAGATTAAAAAAACATACATGACATTATGAGTAGTTTTAGATCATGAAAACAAACTTCCATTATTACCATTAAGTATTCATTATTGTCGTTGAAAAACTACAACTTTTTTTTTTTTACAGTTTTACAATGTGTATTGTTTGTTTGTTTTATGTATGTGTGTGTGTGTGTGTGTTTAAAGCCATCCAGGACTGGAATCACAGGACTTTAGGTCTGGGTCATAAATCAAAGGCGACAAAACTGTTCGCTCTGAAAGCCAGACAGTAAGTAACTTCTAAATTCTGAAATATATAGAAATGACTTAATGTCTTAATCCAGAAACAAGTTATTTATTCACTTACACTTATACTTTTCACACTGACCATCCACTTTCAAATACACACTTCATTCACACGGAGATAGCTCTCTTTGACTTATATTTGCCCATCAGAATGGGCTTGAGTGTACATTTTTAATTGGTTAAATTTACTGGTTCATTTTCTATTTAGTTAAAGCTTACTTTTTGCCTGAAATGATAGATTGCTACTAAAACGTAACTATTTCATCTCGTGATAAGTCATGGCGATTGATGTTTTAGGCTTACATACTGTATATCGCAGCCATTATTTTTAATCAAAGGAGACATAGGCATGTATCTAGCAGTGTGCAGGAGTGGTTGTTGCGGCTGGTATAAACACACGTTCAGTTAAATTAGAATTCAAGCTGATTTTTATAGCGCTTTTCACAAGCTTTTTTCACAGCTTTACAGAAAATGTAAAGTTTCTACATTATATTTAGTAATAGCTTATTAGTGGTGACTATGTCAAGTTGTTGTTCATATATGGCAGAAATGTACGGTAAAAACCCACCAGTTAATTAATGTCATGTCATCGTCGGTGAACACTATTAACAGCAATGATTATATGTTGTGATCGTATCAAGTATTGAGTAGAGTGGCTACGATCATCTCCACTGGCTGTGTCAGAGCTGAGGACTATC
>JAUMHR010000055.1:18340407-18370817 GCA_032361145.1 Enteromius fasciolatus
TTTTATAAGGCCACCACTAGAAATGGCATGAAATACTACTGCAAACTCGTTATAGTTATAGGGATCATATTATAATAATTCACAGTAACTACAGAAATGTCCATTATTCTTCAATAACTGTCTCACCAATCTGATATAAATAACTTATACGTCATCTCATCTGACCAATCAGAGGGAGCTACTGTTGGCTTTTGCCCCGCCCCCTAAGCTCCATGTTTAGTCGTAGGATTCCTCTCCACAGACTCTGGTCACACTGCGCTGTCATGGGCTCAAAGGTACAGTCAAACGACTGAAATATAATCTGGAACGACATCCTCTCATGTGTATTTCACTTTACACTGCAGCAGAACGCAGACTGTTCGTTCTCAACAGCCTAACACCCCCGCTCCGTGTTATTCTGACAACTTCCGCGTCACATGCTCCGATGATCAGTTGAAACATGTTCTTGCTGCATCCGTTATGGCTGCATTCAGTGTATATTCTCTTGTGTGTTATTGTGCCGTGACCTCATGTGGTGTTCTAGGTGCTCCGGGACCCGGCGGAGATCGCTCAGTTGTACCGGGATCAGTGTCGGTTCCCGGCGTTGTGTCGCGCGGATGTGGGACCGGTGATCACGTCCCGATACGGCGGACAGTACTGCAACGTTTACACAGGTTTAACCTCAGCATCATCACACAGCGCCAAACACACTCAGATTAATCATAGATGAACTTTCAAAGCTCACAGATTTAACCATGCACTGTCGTCTAAACATAAGTTAGCTTGTAGTTATGGCAGTTGAGAATAGATATAACTTGCACTGTACAACACTGTTAACAGTAAAAACTGTGAAAATGCTACGGGGAACAACTGTTAAATGGTTAACAGTAAATTCCTGTAAAATTTACAGGGAAGATACCTAAACTGACATTCCCAGAATACCCTGCATTGCATTTTAAATGTATTTTTTTCTTTGAAATAACTCTGTTTCTTGTTTTTTTTTCTTATCAGTTATGTTTATTAGGGTTGTATGTTAAATGTAATGTTGTTCAATGAATGTTTATTGCATATTTGAGTTTAATGAGTATCATCATGACGGTGTTTAGTGTTTGTGTGAATGACTCTGAGCCCCTTCTATACAGTATATGTTACTAAAGCTGCTTGTGATGGGCTTTGGTTCATCATGTGACTTTCTCATCACCTCCTGCTTTAGGTGTTTATCAGATACAAACCAGATTTCAGTACTTGGTATATTAACATTGTATCATTTAATGAAATTACGGTGGATAACTGTAAATTTAACTTAGAACCGTAAAACCTGTTGTTACCGTATTTTTTACGGTCATATTACGGTGTAGTGCCGAATTTTGACCCCTTGCCAGATTATGACTCCCCTAGTTTTGGTATGTTTAGTGTTAGGGTTGGGGGAGGGGTTATGATTAGGGGCGGGGTTAGGATTACAATTGATTTCAACGAGGGGAGTCATAATTCGGCACAACACCGGCAACCACAACTGACAGTTTTTTACTGTAAACTTTACATTTTTTTGTTTTGTTTTACAGTGTAACGTTAATATATTTGCGGTAGGAAATTGAATGTTTTACACTCCAGGGCTTCTGTTTTAATAAACAATACAAACATTGACAAATAATTATAAATAGTTTTACACAACACGGCAAACCTGCAGCTTCTTCTTTGTATTGAGCTTAATCTGTGATGTATAGGTCATCTCTTGGTGACTAGTCCTCTTCTCATTTAAATTCACAGTTTAGTGTTGATTAGCTGAAGTTCAGCTAGTATATGTAGCAAATTGTGAAACGTCTTTAAGTGGACCACACATTAATCCTAGCACTACATTTAACTCAAACATTAGTAGCAGCAAATGTGACTGCTTTGCTACTTTGTTGTGATCAAGACTTTCTTTCTAGACATCAGTCGGTTCAGTAAATGTGTAAATAGTGTAGCAGGTCTGCCAAAAACAAGAAAAGCAAGATTCGTTAGCCACATGATTGAGATGAAATATGATATGATGATATGAAAACATGGAGTTTTGCATATACACAGAAGAAATGCAGCGGTTTTGTTCTATATTAAACATTCAAGCTGTATCATCCCAAGTGTAATTTTAAGCAATGACCTCTGCTTTTATGTTTTCAATATATGATTGAGTTAATAGCTCTGTTTTCATTGCGTGTTGCCCTGATTCCCCAGTGATGCACAAGTCAAACACAGCTTCCGGTTTGGATTTACTCAAAGTGTTTTTTATGTGACATGCAACAAACTTTGTAAATGCAATGCTTTGTAAGCTTTAATGCTACACATTTTTTTCAATGCACATTATCTTAAAGCAGCTTTACAAACATTTATAATGCTAATGTTTGTAATAACTTAGTACCTTATAGTCCACATGGAGCAGTTAAAAGCTTGGCAGTGTGAAATGTCAAAACAAAGCTATAGACTTTCAAGCCTTTTTTTTTCTTTCTGGAAATTCAAAAACAAGTGTGTCGAATGATCTCTCAAACAGGAGTTTATGTCTTTCAGAGTGGACTCAGCGGGATTTGGAAAGAAATGAAAATGTGAAGTTCTGTCGTCAGTACATTGTGTTTCATGATGATGAATCAGTGGTTTACTCCGGACCCTCAGGAAACTGCACAGAAATCAAGGGAGAGTATGTTCACTTTTTACTTAGCAAAAAAAACAATATTCACCCGAACCTGACAGTCTGCTGATCACAAAGGTCTTTCCTATGCAATGAAAGTCAACAACTCATCGTCGTGTGTGTTTAGGCTGCTCAGTGTGGATTCTCCATCTGGGGAAATGAAGGCTGTCCTGAGAGAGAACACCATTAAAGGAGAAGACAAGCAGTTCCTTGAGGTACAACTTATTTACCTACAATACGACTAAACTGTACTAGAAACTTTGGTAGTGTATGACGGCTAAACAACAGAACAAATATGAGATGCCATAGTATTTTAGAATTTGAACCGTAGGCTTAAAAGTCCAAAAACAGCTTGTCAGAGTAGTCTTACACTGTTTGGTGCTGCCTGCTGTTTCCACGACTTTGAGTTTATCATATCAACTGACAGAGCTGGGTAGTGACTCATTACATGTCATCTGGATTATATAATCAGATTCCAAAAATGAAAGGAATTGTATTTAATAGGTTAAATTACATTTTAAAATACATTTTCTTTGTATAGATCACATATTATTTACACAATAGAAATTATTTATTTATAATTTATTGCTTCTTCCTAACTCCTCTTCCTCATCTGAAGTACCCCGCCGATTGTATACACTCAGAAAGTCTTCCAGGTTTGAGGTTCACACAGACACCAGTCTTTAGTCCGGTGGCTACACAGCATTTGATGGCTGGATTTACAAAAATCATTTCAGTGTTTCAACATTGCATCAACTACTGATGAACACATTCATTATTATTTGAATGATCACCCAAACATTTAAAGGCACAAATTCCCAAATTCACCAGTTTTGTCACCAAATCCATTCCCCTGAGATTTTAAAATAATTAAGTATCACATTTGCATGTTCATAGTTCTGGTCACATGACATGCACGTTCCAGGCTTTATTTTGATTCATTTTAAAATGATTTTTATTTAACATTTTTATGATGTAATCATTTTTTTGCCTTTTTATTAAACTCTGCACAAACCCAGTTTGGTAAAGCTTGATGTAATATTATGGTTAATGCACTTCAAGTTGTTGATAACAAAAATGGAAGGCATTTTCTTACTCCTTGTACTATTACAGTATATCAATATGGCACAAAATTATCCTATTTGGAAAATGAGAGAGGTCAAAAGTAATCTAAAAGTATTCTGATTATATTATATAAAATGTGTAATGTAATGGATTACATTATTAATTACAGCTTTTGTCATGTAATTTGGAATCTGTAAGAATTTGAGATTTGTAAGTAATCTACCCAGCTCTGCCTACAGATTGTTGAGGCTATATCAGTGAAATGCAGGTTATGAGCATCAGTCCAAATTCCAGTGTCATCATTCCAACACAATGTGAATAGTGTGTGGTTCTCTATGCACAGGCCTGCAACTCTTAAATAGATTAGGATTCCTCTCCTCGAGTTAAGAGCAGAGGTCAAGTCAACACTTTATCTATCACTCTCCATAAGGGAATAGGAGTCAAATGATGTCATTCTAAACATTTTGACACATTAAAAGTAAAATGTTTTTCTCAACTGCTTTATACTGTACATGCAGCCCCAAATCTTTAAAGTGGTGCCCAGTGGTATAATCGGGTGTTCACTGTTTACCATGCTTAGTGTGCAGAAAACCTCCATTTCCAGCCTGTAAACAAGCACTCAGATTCTTTGCTGAGACTTATTTTAATTGACTTATGACAATTTCAAGTCTCTAAGAAAGTTTACAATAATGGTACAGGGGCCAGATGTAATAAACTATTCTCCTGGCAAAGCCGTTTAGCATTTATCAAAATATCTGTCCACCTACTGGTGCATCCTGGTTGCTCTCAATTGCTATTGCTTGTATTGTCTAATATACAATTGCCCTCATGTTTCGCCACAGGACAGAGTACGTTTTCTTCCATCTTTGCATGAGTGTAATGTGAAGATAAAAAATAAAGTGTAAAGTCAGCAACACCTAAGCTCCAAAAATATCCAAAATATTTATTTATTAAAACAACTTTCGCATAGCGTATGTGACGTTTCGAGCACACAGGCTCTTCATCAGACAAATTAACTACTAATGTGCCACCCTTTATATCTCCAGGTGATCAAAATCACATGACCAAACACCATGTTACTGACCAATACATCAACACTTACAATAAATCTACTCCCAAAAATATGCAAAATACAACAATATATTTATTCATGTACACTTCAAAAAACACTTTAGTACCTGCAAATATACATCAAATTAATTCAATTAAATTAGTCAAACCAAAACCTTTGATGTATACATAAAGAGAAACACCACCCATATGTATAGACATAACGAATATCAAAATCTTCATTAAGTCCTCCTGGGGACAACGTGTCTAATGTAAAAATCAAAAAAGCCTCGTGCTGTAGAAGCAGTTTATCGATATTACCTCCACGACGTGGACACTAAACTACCTCGATGCCTGTGTACTGAAGAGTAGAAACTGAATGTCTAAAAGTTGCAAAATGCTGTGCAACTGGACTTTTTGGATCATGGGGTCTAATTGCACATCGACGTTCAGAAATGCGATTTTTCAAAGGTCTGCTAGTCTTACCAATGTAACACAAGCCACAAGGGCAACGCAGCATATAAATAACATTGGCAGTCTTTCACGAAATGGTACCCCGAATTTCACAAAATTGATGTTTTATACGTGAAATTACACTCTTGACAGTTACCACATCTATAATTCCCATGAGGTATTTTGTTCAAAAAGTGAGGAGTCTGTTTCAAATCCGCTCTAACTAAAATATTTCGAGGTGGACGAGGTGGTTTATCGAAACATTTCTTAAGACTGAGTTCACTCTCTACAATATGCCAGTGTTTTAATAAAACCGTACTGATATTTTTGGTGACAGGTGAATATTGCATATAACAATTAACACAGCATTCAGTTTTTTTTGTGGTACATCTTTAAAACGACTCGCTGCAAACTGAATCCACTCCTCTTTATACGATCGATGTCTAAATCTCTCTGATAAAATGTGTGACTGCTGTTGAAAATCATCATCACTACTACATATACGGCGAATACGACTAAATTGAGAAATTGGTCATGAACGCTTTAATGACACGGGAAGATAGGATTGTCCGTGCAAGATAGTATTACGATCCGTAGGTTTTCGATACAAAGTTGTCTCAATGCCCGACGTAGTGTGATGAACAAGCACATCCAAGAAATTAATTTATAAATAAAGCAACATATCTAGAGCAGCCCTGCACGTGCTGGTATAACTGTAGATACCTTTCAGTACAAAGTGCATTGTATGACTAAACCTGCATCTTCACAGTTCACACAAATTTATCCATTTGAAAGAGACTGTTCAAAATGCTTCGATTTCACAGAACAAAAATACAGTCTTAGTGCAGATCAAAAATAAGTTCTCAAATGTATTGTTATTAGTGTAGATGTAGCCTAAAGGACCTCATAAAATGCTTGGAATCGAATCTTATTGAATGAACTGTGTTGGAACGCAGATTAACAATCTGGCCCCATGTACACAAAACATGACATATGTCATGAATATGAAGGAGGATTAATGCATGTTTATGACAACTGCTATTAAGTGTCATTTGTTCAGTCATGTAATTTTTTAAAATAAATTAAACAAATAAATAAAATAATAATAAATAAAATAAATATTGCCATTAAATAGAATATTAACACTTAATGACAATTTAATGACAAATTCAATTTGTACCACTGTCAATGCATGAGGAGCATCTAGATCCAGGGGGCGGGGTTAGATCCAGATCCAACTCCTCCCACCTTACGTATACCTAAAGCCACCCGTCTCCACCCTTAAACCTACCGATCTCCATGTAACGTATGTCATGTCATGATTATGAAGGTGTCACAATAGTCTTATGCACCCCCCTTCAAGTAAAGTGTTTCAGGTTCTACAACAGTCATAATACTTTACTTAATTATGGTAATATAATCTTTTTAAAAGCTCATTATTGTCAAATGTTTCTAAAATGTTTACGTTCTGAGGCAGATTGCCAGAAACGGCTATCTCAGTATAGTTTGTGGTTTGGTCTTAGTCACTTAGGACTCCTCTTCATTGTGAAATTTAGGGTTCACACGGCCATTTAGAAATGTAGATTTTCTGCTAAATCAACGAGTCATGAGCTACTTTTAACCTTAAGATGTTTTGTGGATACGGGCCCACAAGTGCTCCTCATCTAAGTGAGACTCTGCATCAGGAGTGTCCAGTCCTGCTCCCTGAGCTGGTGAGTTGAATCATGTGTGTTAGATAAGGAAGACATCCAAAATATGCAGTGGTGAGTTTTTTCCAGGACAGGTTTGGGAAACACGGCTCTACAGGATCTGCAAGGAAGAGACTTTCCAGTTATTTGTCTTTAAGCAGTTTGCGCTCTCTCTCTGTCTGTCTGTCTAGATCTGGCATAAGAACAGGAAGCTGAAGTGTCTTAATCTGACGACTCTCAACAAACATGGCAAAGTGTATGAAGATGGTAAGAAGAAAACATTCACACCCTGTTACCAAAGATGGTATATCAGGGCTGTAGACTGACTCGATGCTCACACATTACAGCGTGAGTGCAGCAAATAGTGGTGCAGTCTCAATAGCGGTGAGCTTTGTGAAGCTTTCCTCTCAACTGTATCACAAAAGAGGTCATTACTCATTACAGCCCTGTCTGCGATGTGGCCATATGGTGCTCAAAAGAATCAATAGCACCTACTATGACACATGGCTTTGTCCCGTTGCGGCTGCTGGTTCTGCAGCTGAATATAGCTTTGGATGTCATAGATCACATTAGGAAAAAAAAAGTATTAATGCTTAGTTTCAGTGTTTTAGTTGTTTGTTCTTCCAGCTTCCGTGTAGAGACGTGTAGGGCATACTAAACATTCAACCGGTTTTCTCTTGCACTACTCTTAATTTGTGACCTTTACCAAAACTAATCTTAAGGGTTAATTTTTTTGGAAATTAATATTTTTTTTTACATCATCTGAATAAATAATCTTTCCACTGCTGTATGGTTTGTTAGGATATTATAATATTTGCCTGAGATGCAACTATTTGAAAATCTGGAATCTGAAAAAAAAATCCAAATACTGAGAATACCTTTAAAGCTGTCGAAATGAAGTTCTTAGCAATGCATATTAATCAATCAACTTTTATTCAAGACACATCAAGGTCCATAGAAACAATAACAATACAAACATTTAAAAGGATGTAAAAGTCATCATTTTAAAACACATGCAAACTTCGAATCCAATGTTTCCAGAAACAAGATGAGTACCTTCGAAACATCAGTTAAAGACAAAATAATCGTATTCTTAGACTCAATCTACACAATAATCTATACATACAATTTCTCAGAACAGCCTTAAAAGTAGGTACACTGTTAGTCACAAACATTTCACTGGCGCTACTCCACCTGGGAATTTTAAGCACAGTTCTTAAAGCATCATTATAAGCCACAAGTTTTTTCATTTTTGCATTACTCAAGTTACACCACAGTTGAGCAGTATACAGTGGAGTGCAATACATTACTAATCAAAAATAGGTTTAGAGTAGGAACATGATTTTTACTTAATATCCTAATGATTTTTGGCGTAAAAAAGCACCATTTTGACCCATATTGTTGCCTATGACTGCTTTTGTGCTCCAGCCCTGAATGCGTTCATACCCATCAGATCATCAACGTTCAGAAATGCGATTTTTCAAAGGTCTGCTAGTCTTACCAATGTAACACAAGCCACAAGGGCAACACAGCATATAAATAACATTGGCAGTCTTTCACGAAATGGTACCCCGAATTTCACAAAATTGTGTCGTATGAGGATGTGTCGAGGATGTGTAAATGGGTGATCTTACCCATCAGATCACCCGACATACATTAACACATGATTACAATTATTGATAATGACATATGGAGTGTGATACAGTACGAGGAAAGTCAAAGAAAGACAAACAAAGCATGAATTTTTAAATAGCCTATTGCCTTTAGCTTTCTTGCTTTTGTTAGTTGATGGAAGAGAACATGACAGTTATTTTACACTGTGGAAGTCAATGGCAAACCATGGAACCATTTGTAGGAAAATTATGAAATTTGGCATATTGGGTGGTCATGATCAAGTTTGTAGTCTGTATTTATTTAGCTGTTATTCTTTGTTGTCTACTCATCATGTCTTTAAATACATTTCTGATTATTTCTGTTTTCACAAAATTCTTAAAAGAAATTGGCACAATGCTGAACTGAGCCACATCAAAATGTCTAAAGATAATCTTGATTTTTCCCCACAGTTATGAAGTAAACATCAACCCTAAACAGGAAGTGAGGCTGTATTTGGACATGCTTTGATCTGTTTAAATGAAATTTGTTTGACAGCTTAATCTTGTTGAAAGTGCGTACAGTGCCACCTACAGGCCATGTCCTAAAATCTTGCTCTTGTAGTTAATGTAACGGTTTTCAGCATCAGAAGCAGACACGGTCTGATAATCTTGCTAAACGGGGCTTGTGTGTTCTCTGTTCTCAGATCAGTTTGGCTGTATGGTCTGGTCTCATTCAGAGACTCACCTCCTATATGTTGCTGAGAAGAAACGACCCAAGACAGAGTCGTACTTCCAGGTCACAAACCTAGATGATTACAGAAAACACACTTGCTTTCTAATGATTTATTCTCTGAAAATGTTCTTCATATGACCTCCTGTTCCTTTAAACTGCAGGGGCCTGAGACGGGTTTGCTCGCTGATGAAGAGGAGACCATTAAGACCGACAAGAAGGAGGAAACAGTCCTGGTACAGATTGTGACATCCAAAGTGCCATCTTTTTTTTAACTTAATAATATTTTGTATTTGGTTTTGTGTTTGGTATGACTGTGTGTGCAGGGTCAGCAGTTTGAGTATTATGAAGACTGGGGTGAAGCACTTGTGAGTAAAAGCAGCCCAGTGCTCTGCGTGCTGGACATTGAAGGCAGTAACATCACTGTGATGGAAGGAATACCCAGCAACATCTCCCCAGGACAGGTACGCTCTCTCTGTGTTTGTGTTTTAGACAGTTTTGACAGTATGCTTGACAAAAACAAAAAAAGAGAGAAGAAAACAATAAAAACCACGATGACAAAAAGCGACAGCAATGAAAACATACATTTTAAAAGTAAATACAGATATATGAATAAACAGAGTGTGGGTTACAAACATTTCCCACAGTCTTCTGGTATTGATATAGAAAGAGTTGAGAGAAAGAGGCAAGCAAAAATAAATAAATGACAACAAATTACTTTTGGAAACCACTAGTTGTTATGATTTAAAAATTGTGGCGCGAGTAATATACATTTGTTTTAGAGAATTTGCCAGAAAAGTCAAGGTGAATGAGGAAATGAGTTGCTGGTTTGACAATAAAAAGAAATTCTGTGAAATATTCTGATCAACAGATGGATGATCTTGAACTCTTTTGTTAAATTCAGAGTTAAAGCAAAAGATAACTGCAAGAGAATGACCCAAAACATATGTTCAGTTTACCTGAGAACTTCCTGAAATCAACGCAGCACATTGACACATTTAGCTTCAGTATGTAAATTTCTGTTAAAAATGGAAAAATGGACTCAGAGATGTTTTACACTATTTTCATTTACTACTTTTTCTATTTGCAGATAAAATGTGCAAATATTTGTCAAGCTGGTAAAAACCATTTAAATTAAAACAGACTCTTTATTGCAAGCTCAGAGTTATTGTTCTTAGAACAAATATCAACACGAGATGAATAATACGCTCAACTCTTGTCCACAGGCATTCTGGTCTCCCAGTGACACAGGGCTTGTGTTTGTGGGTTGGTGGCACGAGCCATTCAGACTGGGGCTTAAATACTGCGCCAACAGAAGGTGAGTGATGTTTCCCATGTGTCTTAAGTCGCTGGGGTGTATTTGTAGCAATAGCCAAAAATACATTGTCAGGGTCAAAATGATTGATTTTTCTTTTTTGCCAAAAATCCTTAGGATAGTAAGTAAAGATCATGTTTCATGAAGGTATTTAGTCAATTTCTTACAAAAATATATTAAAACTTAATTTTTGATTAGTAATATGGATTGATAAGATCTTCATTTGGACAACTTTAAAAGTGATTTTCTCAGCATTTAGATGTTTCTCTACCCTCCAGATTTTCATATAGTTGTATCTCGGTCAAATATTACCCCATCCATCCAAATCATACATCAATGGGAAGCTCATTTATTCTGCTTTCAGATTGTGTATAAATCTTAATTTTGGAAAATGAACACTTACGACTGCTTTTGTTGTCCAGGGTCACATATGTGTCTGATTTCTGTTGTTTAAATGTACCGTTTTGAGAGTGGACTGTTTGCCTGCATGCTAACAGCGATGTCATTTCTGCAGGTCGTCTCTGTTTTATGTGGATCTGGCCAGTGGTAAATGTGGTAAGTTGTGCATATTTCTAACTCAAACTATTCTGTTTGGGAACACTGTTGTGTAAGACACACTTTGATGACAGACTTGAGGCATTTCATATCGACCTAAATGTATTTGATAAATGTGTTTACATCATAATTTATGCACAATTTTCTCATTGGATAAAAAGTTTATCCTACTTAATTGTGTGCAGAATTTTTTTATGAGCATCTTCCATCCAATGTTTTTTTTATGTGTTATTCCAAAATGTACATTAAAGAGGTGGATGGAAACATGGCTATTGTCAAAATAATTGAGATGGCCAATCAAATCAAAGTAGGTGGGGTTTACTGCTCGCAGAAGCAGAGAGTGAATTCAAGAGCAAAGTGTTAGTTTAACGATGCAAGAGCGAGGTGGGACAGAAGTTACCAATCTTTTTTTTAATATTAGTCAACTGTTTAAAGATAGAAATGTTAAATGACCGACAGTTCTATCCAGTGATACAAACTACTCAATCTAAGGTAGGGTAGGCGGTTTCGGAACGGCTAGCAATAGAAACATGGTGCCCAGAGGTATGCAAATATATATTTTTCGATAGGCAGGTAGGACGGCCTATTATAAAGTTCGGATTGAACATTTTGATTGGACTGACATTTTATGGTCCTATGCCTTCCACGGATAAAATAAAAACATATTAATAAATTTAGACCACTTTTCTGGAACCAAATCACCTATCCTGCCTTCAGAGTAGTGTGCGTGAATTACCCGCATCTCTACTACTTCAAAAACAACAATTTTACCCCCTCTTTGCTTAATAAAAGACATGTTTCTTAGCTCCTGGTGGATTCTGTGATGTGCAGCTCTGTGTGTTTGTGTACAACAATAAAAGTGTTGCTTTAATATAGAGCTGTCATTAAAATGAAAGCCTTGTCATTGACACATACAATGGCGTTCGGTATGGTCATGTCATAAATATGTTGTTCAAAGTCTAATTTAAACAAAAAAATAAAGAAATTTAAAAAAAGAATGCATGAATAAATTATTCAGAAGCAATTTTCATGATAATCAAATACAGATCTTTATTTTATAATGCTCATGCACTGTATAAATACAGCATGGGGGTGTTACTGGCACAGTGGTTATTCAGAAGAATTAAAATAATGACACTTCATGTGTTAGCAGTAAGGATTTTATCAGAACCTCTTTATAGCAGATGTTTCTTGTTTTCCAAAGCATTTTTTAAAAATACATTTTTCTCTACGCTCTCACCCCAGAACAGTTATCATCTAACTCCAGCGCTGTCTGCTCTCCTCGACTGAGTCCTGACCATTGCCGGATTGTTTACCTGGAGTGTGGCGTCTACGGTCCACACCAGCAGTGCAGCCGGCTATGTATGGTGGGTATTTTCACAATGACAGTGGCAATTTATTGATATAGCACAAATTCGTTTCAACTGCTGTCGACAGTAAAAACAGAGAAACCACACAACAAAGAAACAATAAAATTATAAATCATACTAATATCCCATCAGCCAAAAATAAGCCAAGAAAATAAGAATGTCTTTAGCCTTGTCTTCAGAATAATAACAGAAGAAGCTTGTCTAATGGAAAGCGGTTAGGCGTTACTAAAGCCTGGGGCCAGCCATACAAAAAGCATGATCTCCCCTACACTTCACCTCGACTTAGGAATAACCAAGGTCCTGGTTGGAAGACCGAAGGGATCTAGTGGGTTGATACTCAGTCAGTAATTCACATAGATAGGTGGTGTGCATAAACTCCGCTCAAGAGTCGAGCCGCTGCGTTTTGAACTAGCTGTAGATAGGAAAGCTGTCTAGCTGATTTATCTGTCAAATTAATTTTGTCTATGGCCAATTCTTAAAGAGTTGCAGTAAGTTTAGAATTCATTTACTTCATATTTTAATACCCAAGAAGATTTCTCGTTCAAAACATTTTTGGTGCAAAGAACTTTCATCCCATTTAAAACGGACTTGAGTATGATTTTGCTCACATTTCCCAGTTTCCCAGAAACTTGATTTGGAGACGCAGGGGCTGTTTATAGTCTTAAGTGATTTGAATCAGTAACTTACTCAAGTGACTGTGTATTGTTGGACTTTGGTTGCAGTATGACTGGTACACCAAGCAGTCCAGTGTTGTGGTTGATGTGGTGCAGAGAGCCGGAGAGGGTATGTGCATGCATTCATGAGTTTCGTTTGTTGATAAAGAATTGATAAAAGCTGTTATTCAGATGAAGATCTCTGGCCTGTTTAATCTATTTCTATGTTTGTGTGTCAGATGGTTTTACTGGGATCTACAGCTCAATGCTTTCTCCCCACTGCTGGTCAGCTGACAGTCAGCGTGTGCTTATTTCCTGTGCTCAGAGATGCCGCAAGGTACTGTAACACCTCTCTCACACTAGAGCTGCATTCAGAATCCTCAAAATATAGAATTTATACAGCCTTCTCATTGTAACTCATGGTGTGATGCCCATAAAATGAAGTGAAATTACCTTTTTAAGTTAACAATGTATTATTGTAAAAACTTTTTACTTTTGAAACTCAGGGTAAATTGAATTTATTTTGTCCTCTTGGAAACATGTAAGTGCCACAAAAATGTCTTCTCCCTTAGATGCTCTTAATGCATTTTCCTTCTGGAGCATCAGTAAGCGTTTGAACCTTCTGTAACAGTTGCGTGTGAAAAAAAAAAAAAAAAGATCTCAAAATCATACAGAAATGGTTGGAAAGGTGTCAAATAAACAAATATGCTGGAAAACCAAATAATGTGTGTGACCTCAAGGATTTTTCTGAAGAACATCAGGTAAGTTTAACTGTTCTGGACAAATAAAGGGCTCGTGAACTACTGTCAGCTGTGGATCTTTAGGTAACCACAAAGTATTAAGAATCAAACTTTTGAACAAGGGCATTTTTATAATTTCAAATACATTTTCTCTCGTGGGCTTTTGTGTCAACATCTTTTATGTCAAATATCTTTTTCAGTTCCGTACTAACACAATAATGTGTCTTTTTTTGGTTAAAAAATTAACATTTCACAGATTTTGACTTATGCACTGCCCAAAAAGACCATAAACATTTCCGTTCACATCTGCAGAGTAATAATGAATTCATAAAGGTCCAAAATAGAACACCCCGCTCACAGAAAAAATCTCCCCTCTGCAGGAGTCATCTACAGGGGGATTCCCCTTCTGTTCGCATCTTCCTCGTACAGTATCTATTTTGGGATGTGAGTGTGTGATTCTTATCTTTGTTGGTTAACGGTTCCTGTCGTTCTTATATTACAGGATTTGTTGGTTGTTGATATTTCAACTGGTGAAGTGACGTGTCTCACCTCCCGTATGTAGAGCGCACTCTCTTCATCATGTTACACACTACTGTACTGTATGTCTGTGATCTGACGGGACTCTGTGCTGCTGTAGAGTCAGAGGAGGGAAGCTGGAGTTTGCTGAATATTCACAGAGATCTGATGGTGGTCAGCTGCTCTTCACCAAATTGCCCCCCAGACCTGGTATTCTCACACAGATTCTCC
Organism: Enteromius fasciolatus; assembly: GCA_032361145.1. NCBI lineage: Eukaryota > Metazoa > Chordata > Actinopteri > Cypriniformes > Cyprinidae > Enteromius > Enteromius fasciolatus. Next base: position 18,355,004 of record JAUMHR010000055.1, read on the forward strand.
ATATCTGTTTATCAATATAACGAATGCACATAACAGCCTTAGTCAGCAACCTTGGTATTTCCAGCATGTTTTGGTCATCCATTGTTATAGTAAGGTAGATGTAATGGGATGATGTGTTCTGCAGCGGGTGGGTTTCCTGCCAGCGAAGGGTTCTGAAAGCAAGATGGCATGGGTCACGCTGGAGGAGACGCTGCCTCAGGAGGATATCAGCTGGCAGACATTAGACTTCAGCCCGCCTTCTGAGGGGGACAACAGCCAATACCGTAAGATCTGAGGGACAGAGCATATATGTGCTGATGTTCAGTCAGATTGTGTCTAATTGCATTTAGATTACAGCTTTGCAAGATACTTCTGCGGAACTAAAATGCTTCTAAATAAAGTTCTGTAGTGCTGCTAGACTAAATATCAGCGCTCTTGCAATGTCGTGCATGTTGTCAAATTCACAGTTGTATGTGTGTCTGTATGTTATAAAGTGTGGACATCTGTCATTTGGCATTTTTCTGTTCTTCATTAGCTGGTTTGGACTTTAATGCGATTCTGTTGAAACCAAAGGAAACGACAGCAGGAAGCAAGCTACCTCTCGTTGTCATGCCACATGGTCTGTTCCTTAGGATCCTTAATAACAATGCAAAAACAATATAATAAATACATGCAGCATCAGTATGTTGTTGTGCTGATCTGTGTTTTGACTCTGTGTGTCTGTCAGGCGGCCCTCATTCAGTGCTGGTGTCGGAGTGGTTCTTGTCCACAGCAGTTCTGTGTAAGATGGGCTTCAGCGTCATGCTTGGTGAGAAACAGTTATGATATTTTGTGGGAAAACACACACACACACACACACATTCCAATGCAATGATATTTAATCTTCAGATGCTGTCAGGTGTATGGCTAGTTGTATGACTAGTATGACATAAGAAGTGCTTTCTGTTGTTGGGAAGCTCCTGGAGATTTCATTCTGAGAAGATCTGTTAGATCTAAATGCTGGTATGTTGTTTTGGGTGTGTGTGTGTGTTTTTTTGGTTTGGAAATAGCTGTGAGACAGTAGATGACATTCACAAAGAGGCAACGATCTCATAACGTCTCATTATGCTGGAGTATGTGTACAGTGTACAAGGTGTATGTGCTGTATATCTGTGCAGCTTAATTTCTGTGTGTGTGATCATTCCTATTCTCAATTAGATTGATTATTAATTATTATTCTTGGTGTGAACATTTCTTAAGCATTCAAATCTTTAAAAAAAAAAATTCAAATGATAATTCTGTAAAAATCATATCCACTCTAGCACAACTTTACAAGTTGGTATAGCTTCATAAGCCGTGTGGAGCTCTTTTGTGATCAGGGAAGAAATTCACTGGATAGAGTTCCAACAACTAATCTGCGCCCCAACATGGTTAACAAGCTATCAATGCATTGTTAATGCAATGACCATTTTAGATCGAATAACTATAGTACTGTAAAAGATGAAAGCATTAATCTAGGCTATGTGCTTCCAGTTTCTGAGCAAAATAAAAGCTAGCTGATTTAAGGTATGAAAATGTTGAAAATTAAAAAATAAAAAAGTAAAATATGTAAATATTATCATTTTATTTTTAAGTGCACTATAAAATATTCTATTTTTATTTAGTGAAACTGTACGAGTGACATGCCAGTTCTATAGTCATGTTTTTCATGTCTTACCTGTTGCAGTGAACTACAGAGGCTCACTTGGCTTTGGTCAAGATAACATCATCTCCTTACCAGGAAACATCGGTACACAGGATGTGAAAGATGTGCAGGTATACACTAATGCTTTAATGAGCTCCTACTCCAATCATCAGTGGAACCAAGTATAGAAAATCTTTACAAATGTATGTTAGGATACAGTACTACTTGTGATGTTTAGAAGTACACTGAATTTGGTTTTTCCATATTTGCAAATTTCTGAAAGCTGGAGGCTCTTCTGGAATTTGCAGCATATGTTTTTGATTTATATTTTGAATACAGCATGCATAGTTCTACATATTATCTTGTTGACCTCTTGAACAGTTGGCAGTAGACAGTGTTTTGAAGCAAGGTGACTTTGATGAGCAGAGGATCGCTCTGTCCGGAGGTTCACACGGAGGATTCCTGGCTTGTCATCTGATTGGACAATATCCGGAGTTTTACAAGGCGTGTGTGGCACGAAATCCTGTCACAAACCTGGCCAGCATGATCGGCTGTACAGACATTCCAGACTGGTAATATGACATTAGCCTTCACTTCCAGTTGATATCAGACTGAACTACTTGATTTGAGATAGTTTCTGTGTGGTGAAATTTCACATCAGTTTTTTTATTTTATATATTTGTTTATTTATTTTTTTGTGAAAAATGAATGTAATAGTTTTTTGGTAACACTTTATTTTGATGGATTCACAACATACTATCAGAATATGTCGATTTATTCTACTAACCCTAAACCTACCCTAACGGCCTCCTCTGAGAGCAGGGCTCCAGACACAAAAATCCAGCAAGGAGCCAGTGGTTCCCATAAGAAAAAAATGTAGGCGCCAAATTATTTTTTTAGGTGCCACAGAATAAATGTGATTTTATTTTAATTTTTTAAACATTTCGACATTTTCAATCGCACTTTCATGTGTTTATGTGTAATCCTTGTATTTATCAACATTTTAATCCATCTTGTAGATTAACTAGCCCAAATGTTTGTTTTTGTTTTTTTAAATATAGACCATCAGATATGTCTAAATGTCAGTCCAAAACATTTCAATACACAAATATCAATGAAAGAATTGAATTTCACTATTTACAGGGTAAATTTAATTTAAGGGAATTTATGGACACTTTTTTTTTTTGGAACTTTTTATTTATGATTTTTGAACAAACCAACCTCTTACAGTGAAATAAAATAATACAGTATAATTAAAAAATCAATAATGATAATAATAAAATAAAAAAATACTAAAAGAAAGAGGAAACAAAAAAAGAGGACATCTTACTTTGTCTTGCTGAGGAAACATGTACATCAAATTAGAGCAAGTTACATCTCTATTATACCATACATTGGTTGACCAGACTTTACAGATCTAAATAGTTTGCTACACTTCTCCATCTTTGCACACATTTTTCCATCTTCATCTGAAGACATGCAGTCATTTTTTCCATTGTATAGACCTGTTTCAGTCTCTGGGCCCACTGTGCCACACTTGGAGAACCTTCTTCTTTCCAATGTATTGTTATCATTTTTTTAGCTATTAGTAACAGTATACGCAATATGAATCCTTGTTCTTCTTTGGACATTTCTTTAGACAGTGCTCCCAATAAGCACACCACAGGATCTAGAGGCATTTCTATCTCTAGAATCTTATCTATTTCTTTTTTAATAGTTTTTCCAAAATATTTGAATCTTTGGACAATCCCAAGAAATCACGAGGTGGAATTAAAAAAATTCCAGTCAAATTCTTTCCAAAGTTGACTATTAATACCTTTATGGCATCCCTCGCATAAGTCCTCCCATACATCATCTTGAATTATAACATTCAGTTCCAGTTCCCATTGTCCTTTAATATCATCTGTATTGTGCATGATATTAGTTATTAGCCTTTTATACAAATGAGAGACATGTCTTTTTGTTGGAAAATGTTTTTCTATAATGTTAATGAAGTATTCTTCTATTTTGTTTGGTTCTTTGAAAAGTTTGTCTTTTTCTTTTTGATTTGTAATGTAATGTCGTATCTGAAAGTACCTATACATATCTTTAGGGGACATTAAATTGTTTTTGTATTTGCGAGAAAGTCTTAATTTCTTTTACATTGAATAATTGGTTTATAAGACCATTATCAGCCCATATTTTAAATCCACTGTCCCACATAGATGGAAGAAAGTCAATATTACCTACTATAGGCATGGCCCTAGAACATTTTCTTAATTTTTGTCCAAATTTTTAAAGTATGTTTTATCCATTCATTATCAATTTTTTTTTTAAGGAACTCATTTTATGCTTATAAATGGTAGAGTGGTTAAAGTTATTCTTTTAATCTGTGCTCTGTTTTATTTCGACCCATCCTGATTCTTTGTCATTTGTGATCCAGACGACTATTGCATTTAACGGAGCTGCCCAGTAATAGTATTTTAGATTCGGTAAGCCTAGGCCTCCTTTCTCTTTTGGTAAAAGTAAGGTTTTAAATTTTATCCTAGGCTTCTTTTTCTGCCATAGAAATTTACTAATTAATTTATCTAACATATAAAATTCTGAGATAGGTACACTTAATGGAAGAGATTGGAACAAAAAAAGAAATCTGGGTAGTAAGTTCATTCGTATTACCTCGATTCTGCCCAGTAATGATAGAGGGAGAATCTCCCATCTTATTAAATCATTTTTTTATTTGCTTTATTAGTTTTTAATAGTTTGCCTCAAAAAGTTGGCTACATATAGGGTTAAGGGTAATTCCCAGGTATCTGAATCCTTGTTTTGACCAATGAAACGAAACCTGATTGTTCAACTGGGATGGCCAGCATAAATCATCAATGCTTCAGATTTACTTTTCATTAATTTTATAACCTGAAACTAGGCCATATTCATGCAGACACTGCATAACTGGGGGAGTGGAACGTGAAGGAACGTGTGCCCTTCTTGGTTTTCTTTACGGAGTTTCTATTTTGATCTTGTTGACATCCATTAGCATCGTCTGTGCTAACCGGACTCGGTGTTCTTCGTTTTTCGTCCTTTTTTTTTCTTATCTTGCTTGGTACTCGTTTTTTGTCTCGTAGTTGAACTCATTTCACCGTTGAACTGATTTTTCTTTAGGTTGAGCGTTAAAAGTTATCGTTGCCACTTATTGTTTTAAATTTTTGACGGAGGTCCGTTTATCGCTGCTTACTCGATAGCGCCACCGGAAGTCCCAATTTATGGACATTTTAAAGAGCTGCACAAGTAAATCTTATAAAAAGGTCATTTTTAGCTTTTAATCTATGTTAATGAAAAGGGACAAGTCTAACATATTATATTCATTTAAAGCATAAATACTAGAGATGTAACGGTATTGTAAATACCGTTGTACCGCAATAGCACATTTTTTCGATTCTACTGTGGTCGTATGACTCGATAAAACGATAGGTCTTCTGAAGAAATTTTGCTCAGGCTAATGTTATGAACGGGAGGTAGCGGGAACTACAATTCCCATCTGCCCAGGTGCGGCCATCATTGTTTGCGGTCTGTTGTTGTCGCTACAGATCAGTGTTGCCAATTCGTGAGCGCCATCCCTCCACAAAGATAAAAATATTAAAGCCGTTTTATTTTTGATGCAGAGGGAATCCCGGAATCCAGTCATGTAATTGGATAAATCAACGTCTAGCTGTGCAGTAAATCAAATCGCGATGTTTGTGTCTGTGAATATGCAGCGCACAAACGCTGCCGTAATTCTATATTCTGTGTCTCTGTATGAATGAGCAGCGCCATAATATATCTAGTACACACTCAAGTATGCGTGATGCTCGTGGTTTTTAAAGCGCCTGCTGTCTCACTCACAATGAGAAGACGTGAACATATCCAGAGCTGCTCTCAGTGAACACTTAACGATCATTTTATAATCTTATTTAAAAGAATAATAATAATACACTTACTTTTACATCCATCCAACATGACCCTGCACATATTCATCTCATCCTTTCATAAGTTTTTTTTTATTTTTCTCATTACAGTTACAATAAACCATTTTCAACCAAAAACAATATCTCCTTTTATTCATTTAAGGGTCATTGTAGCTGATGATTATAATAACAATGGTGATAGTTTAATACCGTATACCGTGAAACCGTGATATTTTCTGAGACGATTATCATACCGTGAAATATTACCGTATTGAGGTATTACCGTACCGTGAAATTTTGATACCGTTACATCCCTAATAAATACTGTTGTCTTAATTGCAATAAAATGTATGAAAAGTTGTTTAATATAATTTCTTTGTGTTGATTTGTGGGTCATGTACTGTGTTATGTAGCTGATGGCTTTGAGTGTGTTTGTGTTCAGGTGTATGGTGGAAGCTGGATATGAATATAGCACAGATATTCATCTTGAACCTGCTATTCTGGAACAGATGTTAAACAAGTCACCAATAAAACATGTCAGCAAGGTGAGCAGATGCTATTCTGGTGCCTTATTTACTCTTTTATGTTTAATATTCTGCTCAGCTTGTAACACATGGGATTGTGTTTGTTCCTCAGGTAAAAACTCCAGTACTTCTGATGTTGGGGGAAGATGACAAGCGTGTTCCCAACAAGCAGGGTATTGAATACTACAGAGCCCTGAAGGCATTGCAGGTACCAGTGAGGTAAGTACAATAACACTGACACTTTATAGATGGGCTTCCTTCTATGAAACATTTCTCTGCTCTGGAAAACTGGTTCACTAGTGTATCCATGTGTCTGCAGATTGTTGTGGTACCCCGGCAATAATCACTCTTTGTCCAAAGTTGACGCAGAATCAGATGGGTTCATGAACGCTGCTCTCTGGATTATCCAGCATCTTTCTCTGTGATATCACCTCCTCTCCAAAAATCATAACCAGCTTTTATTAAACACTTTATCACTTATTTTTAGGATTTCTTTCATAGATACCAGCTCTGTGCTTGTCATATTGAGGCATTAGCTTGGTGGTTTCCCTTCAGACAAGTCCAAATCTGTGCCTCTGTGAAACACTGATACAAAAAAAAAACCACTTAAAGGTTCACAGGCATATTGTGTGGTACTGTATCTGAAGATGTTAATGTGATATTTAATGAAATGGAATTACACCAAACGACTTCTTATCTGAAAAAGCTTCTAACTGTTTTTACTCTGCTAATTGTTTTAGTTTTCAGTTATTGGCAAATTGTATTTTGTGCCAAACACCATGCTGCACTTTCAGTGTAGCTACTTTGGTTTTCTGACGGTCTTCTGCTTTTGTGATATGGTTACTTTCTGGGATATGTACTAAAAAACTTTCTTTTCAATAAAATGTGACTTTCTATAAGACTGAAGAGAGTAGCTTTCTTTCTTCAAACTTGTGAACAGAGGATGGAGGTTAAGACCATATACTTGCGTTATTTAGTTCTAAACTGGTATTGATGTCTGCTCCATCAGGGTCTTGTGTCTCTACAACTGAAATGCTGTAATTATGCAGTAAAAGAAGAAAACAAAACAATTTGGATCTGTGCAAAATAGAAAAAATGGACTAAAGCCCTGACAGCCCAGTGCTATCCACTCTTCGAAACAGCTTTTCATTTCATCCATTTCTCTTTTTTCAGTAACCGATCTTTCTCCAAAAATAGCTATTACTACTGCATTTTTAGCACCAGTTCTGAACATCTGTTCCCCAACTCTGTGTGTGGGTGATTGACTTTCACATTCTGCAGACTTTTCTTTCACTTCCATGAAAAGGTGCACGTTGTTAATATAAATACCCAGACCTAGCATTTTATTTCGTTTCTTTGCTTTCCCTTGTGAATGTGAAAGATACATAGCATTGTGGAGTTTTGGACTGCAAACCTTTGGTAAGTGCTTTTTTGTGTGTTTTAAATATGTTTGAAATGATGAGACAGTGTAAAATGATCTACAGCATTACATATTCAATACTTTTTAAAAGAAACCATGTGAAACAATAATAGAAAATATTGGAAATCAAGTATATTTGCAATTATGCAATATAATGTGTATATAATTGTATTGTCTTATTATTGACAAACACTCCAAGCCATGTAATGTGCTTTGCAGTTCTCAGAGGTTTGTGAATTTTTGATAATAAGAAGTACAGTAAATGCCATGTAACTTTCATAGCTGATTGTTTTTCTAATGTTTTTGTTCCCTTGTCTCTAGGCCATGTTTGGACACATGTTGTATCTGATTCTCATAATGAATCAGTTTGATCTTTTGGCAACTTTACATCCTGAATTCTATCCATGTGAAATTCACACTACTAAGGATGGACTCATAAACGTGGACTGCCAGCGCAGACGTCTTGCTATCATCCCTAAATTCACATCCCTCTCTGTTATATCACTCAATTTAAATGAAAACCATATACACCACATTAAAAGTGCCACATTTTCTGGATTAACCAATCTCAAGCATCTCAGCTTAATGTGGAACTGTGTACCAGATCATTTTAAGGAACAGAGATGGCCTTCATGCAGCCTGAAAATTGACCCTAATGCCTTTAGCGGACTTAAAAACCTAACTTCCCTGCAGTTAGCAGGGAACAGCCTGAAGACCATTCCTCCTCTACCAAAGCAGCTTGAGATTCTGGGACTGGAATTTAATCAGATCTTTCATATTGTCAAGCCTTTGGGTACACCTCTACTAAAACAACTACTACTGAACAAAAATTGTTTCTACGCCAACCCATGCTATCAGTCTTACTTCATTGACCCGCGTGTGTTTCAAGATCTCCCTGAGCTTTTGAACCTCACGCTTAGTTACAACAACGTGACCATTGTTCCCCCAGATCTTCCGCTTTCACTAGAAAGCCTAGACCTGGGAGAGAACAAGATCACACACATCAGAAAAGAGTCCTTTGCAAATCTTAAAAATCTGAGACACCTTAACCTAGGGTGGAATTGCCAAAGGTGTGACCATGCTTCTGAGCCCTGTTTCCCATGTCCAAACAACCAGTCTCTGAATCTGCACCAGGATGCATTTTTGGATCAAAGGGACTCTCTTATTAGTCTAAGCCTGCGAGGCAATTCACTGCACACGATTCCTCAGCATCTCTTTGTGCGACTCCACAAGCTCCAAGAGTTAGATTTATCAGACAACTTTTTAGCCTACGCCATCCAGAATGGCACCTTTTATGAAGAGCTCCATAATGTTGTGTCCCTCAGGCTTCTCTACAACTATGAACCCCAGAAATCCTTTTCTGAACTGATTATCTCGCCATCCATAGAGAAAATGATGGCTCTAAGAGAGTTGTACCTGAGTGGATTATTTTTCAGAGTACTGTCAAACCACAGCCTTGCACCTCTGCTCAAACTGCCAAGGCTCGAGTCCCTGGAGCTGCGCATGAACTTCATCTGCTCGGTTAGCATGGACACTATAAGCCAGCTGAGAACATTAAGGTGGGTGGGCCTTTCCCAAAACATGCTTGCCTTCAGTTCATGCTTTTCAACCTGCACTGCTGAAGCCATACCAAACAACTACCAAACCCTTGAAAAACATGACAACGGACAGCTCAGCTTGCATACTCAAAACGTTTTCCTGCAGAGCTCAGAGCTGAACGCTATGCAGGACTCTGGAGAAGATCACTGTTTTTTTTATTATTCTATATGGCATTTCCAAAAGCAGATCTGCTCTAAAAACCTGTTTTTTGACCTCTCTCAAAACAACATCCCTTGGCTGAATTCAAGTACTTTTGCAGGCATGGAAAACGTGGTTTGCATAGATCTGTCCTACAACTACATAAGTCAAACTTTAAATGGAGGGCAGTTCACACATCTAAGCAAATTAGCCTACCTTAATATGGCTCACAATCGCATTGACCTGTACTCTGACAAGGCCTTCCAGGAGATAAGTGGCACACTAAAAGCTCTTGACCTCAGCTACAACGAATTCCACTTTGTAATGAAGGGTATGGGACATCGCTTCACTTTTCTTTCACACTTATCGTCTCTTAAAATACTGAGTCTAGCAAACAATCACATTGGTCTCAGAATCTCTAACATTCTTACTAGTACTTCTTTGAGGTTTCTCGATTTCTCTGGAAATCGTTTGGACATAATGTGGGATTCTAGGCGTAACCAATACCTACATTTCTTTCAGGGTCTTACTAACCTTACACACTTGGACATTTCTGAAAATCAGCTTAGATCATTCCCCCCAGAGGTAATCGTAAACTTGCCTCCGAGCCTCCAGATGTTGAGAATGGTCTCCAATGCGCTGACTTATTTCCCTTGGGCCAACATCTCCGTTCTCGAGCAGCTGTGCCACCTGAACCTTAGTTCAAACATGCTTTCATTCTTACCTAATATGCATTTTGAGCTCCGTCTTGTAAGCCTAGACTTAAGTCACAATCGACTAGTTGCGATCCCAAAGGCTTTCCTTAGTCAGGCAATAAACCTAAAAAACCTAATGCTTAACCACAACCAGCTGAAGATACTTGATGTGCAGGCTCTTCCCTTGTCATTCCATACAGGTTATACTTTCTGTCCTGCTGGGCCACATAAAAATAAGTCCTCCTGCAAACTAGTGCTGCATGCCAATCCTTTTACTTGTAGTTGCGTTATCTCTGGGTTTGCCAGATTTCTCAGGGAAACTAGTTTGGATATCCCACACCTCACCACAGAGGTTCACTGTGGTTATCCAGAGTCATTAGCTGGTGTGAATGTCCTCTCGATAGATCTTCACTCATGCCAGGAGATATTTGGGGGTGTTGCTTTCCTCTGTACTTTGTGGTTGACATTGGTAGCTACCAGCGTTCCCCTCCTGAAGCATCTCTACGGTTGGGACCTGTGGTACTGCATCCAGATTTTATGGACGGGACACAAGGGACACACTCCAGTTAATGGCGGCAACATGACGGATAACCAGTATGACGCGTTTGTGGTCTTTGATACGAGTAACAAGGCAGTAAGGGATTGGATCTACAAGGAGATGGTTGTGAGATTGGAGAACAGAGGGAGATGGCGCTTTCGACTTTGTTTAGAGGAACGCGACTGGTTGCCTGGAGTATCATGCATAGAGAATCTCCACACGGCTGTTTACAACAGCAGAAAGACAGTGTTTGTATTGACTAGCCCTAGTGGCTGCTCCCACGAAAGTGGGGTCGTCCGACAAGCCTTCCTCCTTGTTCAACAACGTCTTCTTGATGAAAAAGTGGATGTTGCAGTTCTTGTTTTGCTGGACTTTCTCTTTCCAAAATTCAAATACCTTCAGATGAGAAAACGGCTCTGCAAAAAATCAGTTCTGTCCTGGCCCAAGAACCCACGAGTGCAGCCGCTCTTCTGGAATAATTTACGTGTGGCTCTCGTCTCTGACAATGTTAGAGACTACAACAAGAATGTCACCGAGAGCTTCTTCTAAAAAGTATAAGGTGTTATGAGAATGTTATCTTTCATGTAATACTCTTGTTTTATGTTATTGTTTGTTAATTTGTTAGAATGTATGATTTTATAATAGGGCCAGTGGAAGTATTGAGAATATTTAAAGATGTTGAAATGCAGAAATCTTAGCACCCTCTGGCAAAAAAAATTAAAGTATGGACTGTTATATCTAAATAAGAATGTTATGAGTAAATGATGTATGGCAGAGATTAAACTATTTATTAATGCATTTAAAGGTTAAGTTCATTCATGGGTTTAGCCGCCATTGACTTCCTTTCATATGGCTCTGCTAAATATGACGTGAGACAAACAAGACAAGTTTGTGTACTAACTGCAAGGGGAGGGAATGTTTTATGTTGTGTGTGTGTGTGTGTGTGAGAGAGAGAGGAACTAATGCATCTGTTGGACCACATGCCACACATTCTTCTTAATTTAAGCATTTGTACACTTTCAGATTCATGAAATTACATAAAAAATATTGCCACAGTTTCTAGAGCTTAGAACTCACAAGAAAGCATCTAAAAATAAATTAAGACATTATTGTTTGCCGTTTTTGTTGTTTTAATTGTTTATTCAGATGTCATATTATCTACAAAAATCTGTGTAAATTATCTAAACAAATTTTTTATAGATTTATTATAACTTTTGTAATTTATTTCAACTATGATTCTGTCTAGTTTAGAAATAACTATTTTGTTCATCTTAAAACACCACAGTAAATCTGAGCCATTGGAGGAACAGCTGCTTGTCATAAACAGCTGCAGGAGGTCTGAGGAAAACAGCTATTTAATGACTGGTCAGAGTCAAGGACCACAACAATGACATGTTTGTTTTGACATCTTCAGTTCCATTCATTTTCTAAATTTCTTTTATTTAATAGTAATATGTTTTTTCACTGCATTACAAATATAGACCCCATTTTAGTGGTATTTAAATTGTATATTGTTGTCTTGAACATTCTTCTGGTTTCTGCGGATCCTGTATGAAGCAGCATGTGATCTATTCACTGAAGTGTCTCTGTAATTTACTGCAGTTAATCACACCTAACAATAAAATGTGTAATACTGAATCTCCAATATAATTAGAAAACAACAGCAACCTTTTTTCTTTCTTAAAATATAAAAAGATGCCATTAAACATATTTAACTATGATGGGTAACACTGTTGTAAGTTATAAGAGCAAGTATCTTTCATACTAATACAGCTGTACATGAAAATAATTAGCCTTTTAACTATAATTGCAATATTAACTGAAAGTCAGGCCTGTCATTAATGCTCATCATTTATTAATTGCACAATATTATTATAAAATGTTTCACAGAAACATCCTAAAATTGATCATTCTCTTGAATACGCGTTTGTCTCTTTTAGATGAGAAATCTATAAATCGCGAATAATCTTGAACTTGTGTGCAAATGAATGGTTTCAGTTCTCTGCCTTGTAAACGACTCATAATTAATGTCATTAACATTAAACATCATCATCAAACCAATCGTCATCATTTATAGCAGCGAGCTACAAGAACAGCTTGTATTTTTTCAAAAACCTGCAATAATCAGACAATAAAACCATGCCCCTTTATTCAAGATGCAATATGTTTCTGATATGTTTTAACCGCTTCCAAACTCACATCCAACACCATCAACACTGGAACTGGGTGTGTTCTTCTCCCACTGCACAAATGTCAAACTTACAGACAAGTATTTGGCTGTGTGGTGAGCGCTGCTCTTTGTGCGCTTGATATCCTATTAGTAGTAGCTAAAAAAGGTTTTGCAAAGCAGAGGGTTTCCTCAAACTTGTTTGTAAAAGAGATAATTATATTAACCACAATCACAAGCTGCTAGATGCTGAACTACATCACCCAGTGGCAATCAATAAATCAATCAATCAATAAAAACACCTTTCTCTAGGTATCCATTAAAAACTATTAGTATTTTCTGACTAAACATTTTCTTCCCAGGCACAGGCCCCTGACCAGACCAGTCTTAAGACTAGATGATGTGTGTGAAAAACAGGAGCACAATATTTTGAGTCTGTAGAACCTGTTGACAGTTTGGCTGTAAAATCAATTTTATTCATTGTTTCTTTTATGCTATTCTGTAATGCCTCAAAGGCCAAAGCAATGCATACAGGTCTGTAGGTAAGGGCTTGCTGACGGATCTTCTTGCTGTGGGGAAAACACCTCACATGAATTATTGATATTGGCTGCCTGAGGGAGTGTTTACTAGCCTGCTGTGTCATTATGAGAGAGATCACATTTTAGACGAAGGAAGCCATACAGTTAAATAGCAAAAGAAAATTAAATGAATAATAGATAGATACATAGTCCTGGAGCACAATTGTTAACGTTTAAACTAACGTTTACATGTAGCTTAGCTGTCAGAACATCACAAAAGAGGACGTTTTCTTTAGGTCAGTGTAAGAAAGTGACAGAAGGACAGAGATACTGCGCTGGCATGAGAGAATGACGAGTCGACATCCATGTTTCTATCGAGTTCCTCCACAGGAGTTACACAGGAGAAACCAGATAACAGAAGCCACCCAGACTAAAGTCCTCAATACCGTCATCAGCGTGAAGGTGAGAGCTTTAATGTTGATCCTGCAAACATATAAACTTATGTCAGATCATACAAAGATGCAATGCATATTGCCATTTTGTTTATAGCATGCAAAATACCCAGATACCACAGGTTGTGTGTGTGTGTGACTCTCAAAGGTCACTTTTGCTATTCATGTTTTAACCAGTGATTACAATGCATTTTTATTTACATTTCTTTGTCCAAAGTATATCTTAAAACAGTACCGTTAAATTGTAAAGAAAGTGCTGATCCAACTCAGGAAACCTGCAGGGAGTTCATACAACAAAATTCAATGCAAAAAATAGCTCAACAAAACAATAGAAATATTCTGAGTAAAAGAATGTCAGTTGTCTGCGTAGAGTCTAGTAGTGACCACTAGAGGATGCCAAAAAACGGTACAAAAAATAGCTCACAAGAGCTATATGGTGTAAAGGTAAAAAAAATGCTATAAATACTGTTACTGAGCCGTAGGGTTTAGTTTACTTTGATCTGTGTGTGTTTTCTGTTGACTCTCCCCTTTGGTTGCTATTAACTTCCATTATATGACTGACAGACTACAACGGTTTGAGTTAAACATCTTCGTTTGAGTTCTTCTGAAGAATCAAAGTCACATACATCTTAGATGCCCTGGGGGTCAGCAGATAAACATCACATTTTCATTTTTGGGTGAACTATCCCTTTAATGCAAGTTTTATGTAGTTTTAACTTCAGGTAGTTATACTGGTGACATCTGTTGGAAGGTTGTATGCATCTCTAACTCTACAGCTGTTTGTGACACACACAACGTCTAGACACTCTGGGAGGAAGAGCAGTGTGTGAACAGACAAATCAGTCATGACACTGATCTGTAAATCGCTCGGCTCATTATTTCTGCAGCTGAACTGCTTCTAACATGCTGCTTTTATTGCAAACAGTGAGGTTTACGCTGTATTTGTGTGGTTAGGTAAGCAACATCTTTTTATGATTATCCCTTTGAACGCAATTTGATGTATGTCGTGTGTATTCTTATGTAGTTAAAGTGTGCTGATATATACATCATGCCATGTGTTTCAGAGAACATCACCAGCCTTGTGTTACGAGCCTGATTTCATATGGAAGGTATAGTACTCACATAACTCTTCCTGTTAAGTGTATAGAATTGCTTGGCTTATAAATAATAATGTTTTGTAATTATTTAAATACTTTTTTTTTTTGCATTTTTATATCATTTAAATAGTTAAGGCTGATTCGCAAAATTATAAGATTCCTAAACTGTCTGCTTGTGGTTTTCTCTTATAGTTATTATAGAGCAACAGTCTGATAAGAAATAAGCAAGATGTGTGTGATTCTGAAAGTATGTCACAGAAAATATGTAATTTTGTCTCTTTGTGGTAATGAACCCTACGTTCATAGCAATGAAATTCTAATGGAAGAATGAAGTGGAAGGCAATAAGTGACACTTAAAAATACAAACATAAATCTACACACAGCCGCTGCAAGACCTTATGTGTGTTAAGGAAAAAAAAAAAAAACATGGTATGTGAAATGTTTTGATTCATCTCATGCCACAGCCATGTAAAAACAGCAACGTTCACATATACAGTGCCCTTCTCTAATGTTGGCACCCTTGGTAAATCTGAGCAAAGGTGGCTGTGATATAATTGTCACGGTCCGTGGGAAGCAAGAAGGCAAACTCAAGAATCCAGCAATAATAATCCTTTTAATAATCCACAGGAACTTGAAACAAACAGGCAGAGAAACACACGAACCACAATACAACATTAATGATCGGACAACAGGAACTAAACTGAACGTAACTTATAAAGGGTAGACAAAGACGTTAATTAATAAGACACACCTGAACAAAGTCACATAATTAGAGACAGAAACTGGGTCACACGGAGCACATGGGGAAAAAAAGACAACAAACACTTATTTATTAATAAATAAATCTGTATTGTTGCATTTTTTCGTAAAAAAAAAAATCAACAATTCTAACTTATCATTGAAGTAAAATAATTGAAAATAAGGAGACATTCTTGTGATGAAATAAACGTTTTTACTCAAATCACAATTATTGGCACCCCTAGATATTTTTATGAGTAAAATATCTCTGAATATATTCCCATTTATATCAAATCAAATCAAATCAAATTTATTTATATAGCACGTTTAAAAACAACTAATGTTGACCAAAGTGCTGTACAACAA
>JAUMHR010000055.1:18370917-18392037 GCA_032361145.1 Enteromius fasciolatus
AAAAGGGGTACCTTGAGGATCGAAATACGCCGCAAAAGGGTCCTGACCAAGCGTCAAATTGTGACGAGTTGGAGTGATACTGTGTTGATAATATGGGAACGGGATGATCAAATTCACCAAGCCACTATCCAGGAACCAGCTCCACCAAATTGTCCAGCTCAAAGGACATGTACCCAGCACACTTCGTTTTTCAATGCTTAACTCCATCCATACTTCACTAGGATCAGGGCACCCAGGTACTAGGAGAACACTACAGCTACTCACTCATCGTTTTTGGTGGCCCAATATGGAACTAGTTGTCAAACGATACATCAAGGGTTGCTCAGTTTGCGCCATAGTGAACACCCCCCTGACGACTACCAGCAGGTAAACTCCAACCATTGCCTTTACCACTCCGTCCGTGGACTCACATTGGCATAGACTTTGCCACAGACCTTCCTCCCTCAGGAGGACACACCACTATTTTAGTCATGGTGGACAGATTTTCAAAGGGATGTAAATTTAATACCCTTACCCGTAATACCCACTGCATTAGATACTGCCCAAGCCCTCTTTCAGCACGTCTTTCGTCACTTACCAGAAGACATAGTATCGGATGGAGGGCTGCATTTTACATCTAGAGTGTGGAAGGAGTTCTTCAGACTACTCGGGGATAACTATAAGTTTATCATTCACAGACCAATGGCCAAACCGAACGTAAAATTTACTGTATTCCATATTCATCCCTTTCATGTTTCTCTATTAAAGCCTTGCACTGAATCTGTGTTTTCCAAGTCAATCAAATACTCAAATCAGGAGATTGCTCTCACCTTATTCTAAACTGTTTTGTTTGCCCTGCTAAAGCTTTCATTAAATACCTTTTTTAACTTATCTACAGTTGTCTTGTCTCCTCCATGCCTGTGCATTACACAAAGGGTTAAATGTCATTCTTTTGTGTTTCGTTGTTCTGCATTGAGCTACAGTTTTTAGCATTACTGAGTACAGCCCATCTGAAATATAACCAACATACATCTCTTAATTGGAAGACATACAGTATTAGAGTTCTTTGGCGGTACAAGAGCATGTTAAAATTGTTCAGTAAAATAAGATTTTCTTTTAAAAGTCATAGTCAAAAGCCAGCCAGAAGTCATCCCACAGTAAGATGCAACTACCTACTGTAGTCAAAGCACAATAAATGAACGTTTCATTCCCAAGGCCCATATTTACAAAATATAGACTTCTGTGAATCAGTACAGACATTTTGGATATAACAGCATATCATTGCAAGGACAGGAGTACAGCGAGAAGTGCCTGGTTCCTACAGTGAAGTTCAGTGGTAGTAAAGCTCTTATACAGTACGGATAACCTATATGAGTGCTGACGGTACAGAGGTGGGCTTGATCAATGGTTTTATGAATTCACACACGATTGGGTACAGTAGTAATGTGCACCAGTATTTCCCCCACCCTACACACTCTTGAGCACCTTTTTCCGCATTTTGTAGAGACAAGTTGACCAAGACTCCCCATTAAATATCAGGGCACTTAAGGAGTTTTTAACAGGATAGATGTACAATTTGTCCCGGACTCAATGGCAAGTACCTTCAATGCCAAGAAGAGTCAACGTAGTAGACCTTATGATGTTATGGAGGACCTTTGGAGTACTAGAATGAATGAATGAACTTTTGTATTTGTTCAGAGGAGGTGAATTCATTTATGCTAAGTTAAGTTTCATTGAGTTGCTTTAATGGTGCCATTTTGTGTTTCCAGGGCTTGTGTAACTGGTGTAATAGAGTGGCTTTGTCTGCAGGATTAGGCAAATCTTGATCATTCCCAGAAGCTTTTCTGGCCTTCAGTTCTCCATAATGCAATCAGTGTGGGGACAGTCAGGATATGTGCACGTGTTTTTTTTATCAGCCTTGAGTATAAAAACCTTGATTGTAAGATGACATTCAGATGACATTCAGGATTAGTGTCTATGTTCTGCTCTTCTCACCTTACATCTAAAATTGCCAACTGCACATTTAACCCAATTCTCTCACTCATACACTCTGACTTTTGCTGTGTAAATACAAAGACATTTTGGTATCTCTGACTTTCTCTAGCTCTTCAGCATCAGTGTGATCTGATGCCCCTGAGAATTGGAATCAGGCTCACTTATAGATATTAAATTCATAACTACACCCGTAATGCACACATATACACAGCTTTAGTTTTTTCTACTTTAGTTTGTGTTCTCTGGAATCAGTCAGAGAACTAATGCTTAACTTTGCATGTCTAAAACAGGAAGCTATGAAAATATATGAAAGCCCCTCTAATCCCCTCATGCACACACACACACACAGAGGTGTTCACTTCCTCCTCTATTGATTAAAACCACAAGTCAGAACATGACAGTTTTTTACGTCTGAAGTGAAGGGGCATTTTCTAACACACATCAAGGGAGGCAGTGTCTTGTCAAAGACATTCAGCAGAGAAAAAAATACACCACACTACAAAAATAAAATAAAGTGATTTGAATCAAATTCACCATCAAATAGTGTGCCAAGCATTAACTTTTCCAACACAGTCACCAGTGGATAAAGTTTCAGAGAGGGACAACATGCTGCTCCTCTAAGCTCACGTTGTTCTGAATAAGATCCTTAAATGTTGAGTGAATGTGAAGACTGAAAGGTTAGTTGGAGCCAAGGCAGCAATTTTTTTCTTGTAAAGGTGACACTGCATACGTTTTGAACATCAACTGGAAAAAGAATGACAGTAGCGAGAAAAAGAGAGAACACTTTGCCTCCCCGTTTCACTGGACCACTACACTGCTGCCGAGTCCAGCATCAGTAATGGGCTTGTTTTAGGAATAATCAGGAGAGGAAAAGGGACAAGGCATTTATACTGTTATAAACCTTCAGCAGAACAGCTTTAGTTTAGTGTTCTTTAATATGAAATTGAAGTGTTTGAGTTGAATGATTATAGTCTGATTAACGGAAAATAAAGCCAAGACAAACAGCAAGATAACAGTGTGGATAACAACTTCGCTTCAGGCTTTATTTATTTTTTAAAGGATACTTTTAGACTGTCACTTGTCACTCTTTTACCTTCATGTCAGTGTGATCTTGCAAGTATGTAAAATGATGGTGATAAATACTTTATTTCACACAGGGGAGCAACAGGAAACGAAAGATGAATAGTCATTACTTGCAAAACTTACACCTTATAGTGTATATACAACAAGTAAATTGGTTGTTAGTAAAGTGCAGACAGCTTATTAAAAAAAAAAAAATCTACAAGTAATCCATACAACTTCAATCCATTTATTAAACAAATTTTGGGAACCCATACATTGCATTGGCTCTACACGAGTGAAGAAGAAACAAACTTGTCTAAAGCTTAGGTAAGCACTATTTCATGTTTGGGCAAACTACCCAATTCAATGAAGAAGGCTTATAAAGAGCAAAGAAAATTAAATTTTTTAAAACACTATACAGCAAATTAAACTGGGGTTCTGTGCAAGGCATGCATAATCTACACTCTGTGTGCGACAAGGAAGCGCAGTCCCATTAAAGCATTTGGTTAAAGCCTGCTATCCACAAACAGGGAATAGAGCACCAATGTGTTTAACATTCTTCAGTCCAGCATGAAGAGTTCACTGCAGTAACTGCACATACATCTAGACAGATGACTAGATGGCAAGAATGATGGCAGCTCTGGAGACAGCCATCTTCTTCCCCTGCTGACCTAGAGCCCCCTGTGTGTTCAAGTGTAAGTCCTAAACGTAGCTAGCATTTGAGGAGGCCTTCACTTGGTTTTATGCATGGTTAAGCCCTATTAAGCATGGGTCCAGTGTTTCTGTTCCATCTTCCATCTGGGATGCCCCGTTTTCTACCTGGAAATAGACAAAGGACCACAATTCCATGAAGTGCAGATGGGAGTGAAAATTTCTGCATGTGATGTACTGACCATGTGCAAATGAAACACAGATGCAGCCAGATAATTTCCATTATGACAAACACAATATGCTGTACCAAGAGAGGTGCAAACAGCTAATTAAGCGCAGGTAATATACTACAACACAGGTGCAAAACGGGTTAAAGGAATAGTTCACTTAAACATGAAAATTCTGGGTAACACTTGATTTCATTAGACATTTCACTAATAGTAAGCAGTCATTGTAGTATTAGTAGACTGTCTGCTTAATGACTTTTTGATGGGTTCACAACATACTGACTATGAATAGCTTCGCAAGTATATGTCAACTTATTCTACTAGCCCTAAACCTACCCTAACAGTCTATTCTGCAAGTTAGTAGACATGTAGATGCAAATTAATGAGAATTGTTTGACATGTAGTTACAACGTTACTTATAGTTAGAATTGTAGAATGTCTACAGTAAAATTAAATAAATTATTAAAATGAACCAAATTGTGTTGTCATTTACTCTCCCTAATATAATTTTAAACCTGTATGCAATTCTTTTTCTGGTAACACTTTTTTTGATAGTCCACTTTAGACATTCTGCTAACAATAAGTAACTTTGCAACTACAGTGCATGTCTGCTAGCAGTCATTAGAGAATTAGTAGACTGTGTGCTTAATATCTAGTACACAACACACGGACCTGCAAGAATATGTCAACTTATTCTACTAACCCTAAACCTACTGAGAGTTAGTAGATTAGTTGACATGTAGTTACTAAGTTACTTATGGTTAGTAGAATATCTAAAGATGACCATCAAAATAAAGTGTGATTCTTTTTTTTCTGCTAAACACAAGATATTTTGAAGAAAGTTGGTAACGAAACTTTTGCTGGTAGCCACTGGATTCTATAGTAAGATTAAAAATACTGCGGAACTCAATGGCTACCATCAACTGTTGGGTTAATCAAATTCACCTTCTGGTTCAGGAGCTGTGTGAGATGTTATATTATGCGTCACATTCTGTTCCTGTCTAGTTTTGTGCTCCCCCGTGTCTGTATGTATTTTGGTTTAGTCCTGTCCTGTTTGGTTCATTCCTCATTAGTTCATTCGTCTCACCTGTTGTTTTTGCACCTGTCTTCACTTTCTGTCTGATTTGTAGCCTTTTAAAAACCTATGTCTTTTGTTCTGATTCAGGTCTTGTTGAAGTTCGTGATGTTCGTTTGTTTGCTCGTTACCCTGCGTGTCTCTTTCGTTGCTGCCCCGACAGCTTTTGTTTTGTTCCTTTGAATGTGTTTTATTAAACCTTTTGCATTTAATCCTCCGTGTCTCGTGCTCCTTGCCACGCGAGGGGAACTGCACTACATACCGCATTCGTTACATTATGAATATGTGCACTTTATTTTACATCTTTTTTCACAGGTAGGCATGTCAGCCAAGCAAGATCAGAGACACTGGCAGCTGCAATGTCGTCATCAAGGATCACCGAATGACTATCCACTCTGGAAATAGGATTGATTCAGGTTTTTGTCAGGATCGGTGTGAATTAGGAGAGGTGCTGAGGTGAAGGCTTGTTGGAACTTCTTCATTGCCTCAGCAGCCTCTGGATTCCAGGACAGAGTCTTGGGACTGCCTTTTATTGGTGAGAAGCGAGGTGGCTGTACTGTAGTTATTGATAAATCAGGCAATAGAAGTTGGAGAAACCAAGAAATCATTAAATCTTTTTTCCCTTCTTCTCCTAATGTATCTTATTTCCTTATTTTCTAAATACTACCTGTTGACTGACCTATGGTCAGAGGGGTCCAACTTCACTACATGTAAGAGTGTATGTGACAAATAAAGGCTTCAATCAATCTCTTTGACAGTTGTTGTTGTGGGCCAGGACCTGATAGTTTCCACCTTCCTATAGTCCATCTTGATACCTTTGGGGATAATGTCATATTCTAGGAACTGCATGGAGGCTGTTGCTCTTACCTGTTCCTCGTGTGCTTTCCTCCCTATTTGTAGTGCCCCTTGCCCTATTGTCTTTTCTGGTTCATGGTCATTTTCATCCGTTCTCTCTGAGTATTCACAGTATTCTCTCTGTGAATGTGGCTGAGTGTGTGTTCTTGTGCCCTTGTCTTGTCAAGTCCTTATGCAGTTCCATGTTCTTGGCTTGCTCCTTGTTTAGCATTTTGTCTGTATGGTGTCTTGTTTGGTCCTCTCTATTTGCCTGGTCTTCCCACTCCTTCTACTGCTGTTGAAATCTGCCACTTACTGTCCGAGACTTTTACAGTGGTCATTCCTAGCTGTCTATATTTACTGTGTTCCTGACACTGTATCACCCGTGCACCTCACTATACCCTCTTGTATCAGTCTGTTTTGTTAAACCCTCATCACTCACTCTGCAATTGGGTCCTTTTTCCAGATCCATGACACATAGACTGATATTAGACAGATAGCCCAGATATTTGGGTTATTTTCAGTAGTTCATTTGAAGCTATGGAGAAGAAAGCAATTTTAGACAGAGGAAAAACAGTAGTCACAAAACTTTACATCACTTACCATTCAGTGCAGTTTCTGTTTTGTCATGCCCATATGCCATCCTCATCATCCTGAAATAAACACAACGCATTACTAAAAACAGAATTCTCCAAAATTTGGTGTAATGAATTTCTACAGCATAGAGTTAAGAGCTGTTGGAGTAAATATGTCTATTAGAAAGGATTGTTCAGATAATTTTGTAATATAGTGATCATGATTTAAACTCTTTTTAAGCTAATCACTGTTTCTCAAAAGCTATTAGAAGTTTAGTAATGGGCTCACTAAACGGACAAAAAGAAATATATATATATTTAAAACTGTTTGTGTGTGTGTGAATACACAAGTACAAAAAAGGTAAATATCGTGTAAGTAGGTGAGTGTGTGTTTTAAGTCAGTGACCTGCTCTGGTGGGGGGGAAATCAGTTCACGCTGCTGTTCATGATGCAAATGATGAGAAAACTGTTGATGAATGTGTCCATCTCCATAATGTTCTGCCGTGTGCTTCATCCTGCTGTGTGCCTGATGGGCAGTATACAAATATCAGGGTATTAAAACCCTAGTCTATATAAACATCGGTAAATGTGAGAATTGAAATGAAACCCCAGGAGGAAGGATTGAATACAGAAGCAGAAGTTTATAATACAGAAACTGAGATTAGAGACATGAAAAGCTGAGAATGCAGCTGCAAAAATGAGTAAGTCTTTAATTAAATTATATAACACAAACTATTTATGTACTTAATATGTCCTCCATTACCCTTAATGGTGACACTTTTTTTTCACCGACCAGGAGTAACAGGGAACACAAAATGAACCAGCACAGATCACAGAGGGAAAATTAACAGGGAATCAATGAGGAGGGTGACGAGGGAAACACAGGTAGGGCAAATGAACCAGTAATCAGGAAAGAAGATGGCGTAAATCCCGGGGGGGACTGGGTGGACAGGAGGGGACAGGGGGTCTCCTCCCAAAATCATAAATAATTGCACCGTCTATTGTGAAAAATATATGTGTCACATCCCAGAACTGTTTTGTTGTTTTCATTGCCCCATGTGCTCTGTGTGTCCTAGTTTCTGATGTTCTGGTGTGTCTTGTTAATTTACCCTTATTAACTCCCCTTTATAAGTTCCTCACAGTTCAGTGTTTATGGTCCGGTCTACTTTGTCCCGCCTTGAGCTCCACAGTATCTGCAGCCAGACCCTTCTCATTTGTCGTGCCGTCGGTAGCACATACACCCGTGATCCGTTTGGTCATAAGACCAAGAGTGCCGTTCCCAGTCCCAGAGAATCCAGTTCCCAAGCAATGGCCAGGAGTGCAATTTCTGTGCTGCCAGAGCGCTCCCAAGTGACTGTGCCTTGCAAAAGTCTTCCAGTGACCACGCTTCCAGTGCACCCTCCTGATGGTAGCCCAGAGGTGACTCAAAAATTCACACCCTCCCACCCATTTTTGTTTCCTGTCAGCCTCGCTGCTTATCTTCAGCCCACCATCTGAAAGCTGGATTCACCAGTAGTTTTCATCGCCGTCATGGTTGGAGGATCTCTTGGCTCCACCTCCAGGCTCTGAGTCCCTGACTCCGCCTCCGAAAGATTGGGGCATACATTTTCCAAGAGCATGGAAGTAATGACTTTATGAACTTCTTTACAACCATTATTCTTGTCTTCTTCATTAACTTCAATCCATGACAATTTCCTTATCCGCCATGGTATTTACTAAATAGATATATTGTCTTTCTTAATGATTTGTTTCTTTTATTTAAATCTTTATATCTTTACTTTCTTATTCTTTAAATTTTCTTTGTTCATATCAGTTCACAGTGCATTAACTAATGTTAACAAACACAACTCATTGTTCAGTAGTTGTTTATTCTTAGTTCACATTGACTAATATGTATATATATATATATATACACACAAATACATATAAAACGCTGAGAATTTTATTTATCAGATACTACTCCTGGATCATATTCAGTATGATGATCAAAGAAGCAGTAGATGGTTTCCATCAGCACTTCTTAAGTTTGTACAGTGCTTTGGCATTCTTTGTTTGGCAGGAATAATGGAAAATTCAGTGTCTGGCAGTGAAAGAGTTAAATATTAAATAGTTTTATTTCATTTTTTATGAGCATTGTAACTGAACATTTTCAATTAGCAATAGTTTTATTGCAGTCATCTATTGGGAAATGATGCATGTGTATGTGTGTAAATGTGCTTTTCTCCATTTCCGGTTGTTGCATAATTGACAAAGACTCCTTTAAACTTGAGAAAAATGCATCTTAATTCTTAGAGTTACAAATAGCATTAGAGAGGTTTATCTTCAATGTTTTTGTTATTATTATTTTTATTTTTTACATTTTTCTGTCACACCTTAGATCACATTGATACATCAACTACTCTTATGATACTGACAGTACAATTGTTGGACAACATTTAGACAATAATGATATGGGTCCACAGCAGCTCTCATCTGTGTCTTTTTCTCACTGAAGGATTATTGACTCATGGGGAGTGTTAAACAGATAATGGCTATTTCCCTGAAATTCCTTCCCTATTTCCCAATTGTTTATAGGTCACCTGTTTGGCCTAGAGACAACATTCCCCAAAAAGCTTGCTCAGTTCTGGTTTTTAATAGCTTAGTACATGATGTTACTGTCAATGTTGGTTGGGGCATTGTTTATTATTAAAGCTTTATTAAACTTTTGTGAATAATACAATGACCCAATGTGATGTAACTCTCTGAATTCCAGATGGAAAGTGTTCTCAAGCACTGTGTCCTAACCATGCACAGTTTATAGCCCAACCAACCATAACAGTGCCAATCAAGTGACATGTGTGTCCTGCACAAATTGCAAAGTCGTTCAACCAAAACTCTATTAAGAACCAAACATCAAACATTCATTATGTTGTAAGTCTAAGTAAGCCCTGTTTAATGCACTGATTTGATTTACACTGAAAGCACAAAACCACATGGAGAAAAGCAACTGACCTGCTGTTTTTGGTAATTCATAAACCTTTCCTTCTCTCTCCTCAAAGTCATCACATCCTCAGGGGTCGACATGTTTCTCATGGGAGAAAGTTCTAGTAAATTGATACAGCCATCTTTTTCACTGACAGCAGCCAGCAAAGCCTGTTGTCTGGTGGGAAGGTAAGAGGAGGGGGTTTGTTACGACCTACGGTAAGTCATTAGTTAGTCATTTCTTAAACAGAAGCAGACACAAACACAAAATACAGTAAACACGCATACACACATAATGAAGGGCACAGCAGGAGGACATACTTAGCTATCAAGAGTGTTTCAGGGATAACTCACAGTCTCCTTCTCTTTTCCTGTGATCAGATGAATTTAGGCCATATGGGGCACAATTTTGGCCAAAAGGTCAGACAGCGAATCCTTAACATACTGCTGCCTAATCATTAGACTAAAATAAATAACTCCTACACAAATTAGCATGGTTTGATGCATGCATAACTGCTGTAAAAAACCATGAGTAAAGTAAATTAAATATATATTTCCCGTGTCCGACCACTCTGCCATAGAGCACACAGGCTGTCCTCACAGTCATCTTTTTTGGGGGGTCTTGTGTTTTGTCATGGGTCGTGGTTGTAGTTGTAGCTTGTTTTGTGTCAGTTTTTGTTTAGTTTGATCTTGTTGTAAGGTTGCTGTGGTTGCTTTTGTTATTTCTTTTGAGACGTGGGTGGATGAAATAAGCCAAATTCAATAATTATGTGAATAAATTTAATTGCATTTCAGGTGGCTAGGTCAGGGGGGCCTGTTGCACAGCAGTTGGAAAACTAGTACTCTCCGGGTTGCAGAGCCACAGCTCGGTTGGGGTTTTGTCATTTGGTAGTTTGTATGGGTGAGGTTCAGTTGCCCCACCTTAAAGATACCGGCTTCATGGTTTACACCATAATGGAGAGATGTTTCTTAAAAAAAAGTTTGAACCATGGGGACATGATCATTTAGGGTCAAGTCAATGGTTGCCACTTTAGGCTGCCAATGGGTTGGACATCCCCTACATAGGGTATATGGAGTTGGATGTCAAACTGTGGCAGATCGGAACTAAAATGTGGTGTTCTAGTTATTTGAGATCCTCCTGGTGGCTGTTCCCCGGTGCCGGATGTTTTGGGAACGTTCTCAGCTGATGCTACCAGAAGGGGTAGCATGAAGTAGTCAGGCTGTTTTGCGTGGTGACATTCTGAGAGGGGGAGAGTGTGGCTTGGTGGTGTGAACAGTGCCAGAGTGCCAAGGACAGTCAGTTTTGTGGTTTGTGGTTGTAGTTGCCAGATTTCCTGATGTTTGGTCTGGAGCCACAGCTTTCTGTGGATTTTCTGCTGGACATAGTATTCATACCTGTGGCAGGTGAAGTGTATGAGTGATGAGTGGATTGCACAGCAATTTTGATGGCTTTTGGTGGTGCAGGGGACCATGTGAGAATAGCTGCAGATCGTCGTGCAAGATTCGCCACTCAAGGTTTGGCAAGTTGGTTTCTCTTTATGAATGCAGTATGACAGGTCAAAAGATTCAAGATGTGAGGAGTTCTGTGGTCTATATGGTTATGGAAGTGCCTAAGGTAAGTGGTTCTGTATATACTATTGCACCAGTGGAGGATGTGGCAATGGTTAAGCGGGTTTACCGTTTGCTGTTAAAGGCACAGGTTTAAGGAAGTTTTGCTTCCAGGTCCAGTGCAGGTCCTTCAGTGGACTCTAAACAGCCACATCAATAGCCACCGTATGACTGGTGGTGATATTTAGTACAGTGTCATAACACTCCAGTGGTACAGTACATATAATTGTTTGTTCAGGTGTTTTTAATTGCCAATTTATTGTGAGTAACTCACTTTTCTATGTTCTGCAGGTAACTGCATATGCAAGGGTTTCTGTGATTGTTAGTTTTGGGCAGAATACATCCACTGCATGATAGTACACTGCTATGCTGATTTTGTTTTCACTTTGTTTGTGTACCTTATTTTCTATACTTTTTGTGATTATTTATCTTAATTTATACAGTGGGAGATCCCAGCTGGGTTGTAATGTACTGGTGTGTACCAATGTTGTGATAAAACCTTTGCTTTGCTTTCACGAGTGTGTTGTGGGTTTTGTTTTGTTCTGTTTTTTGGTTTTTTTTGAGGGTTTGATACCAGGCTGATGACCCCTACTGGCCACCTTTTTTATGTTCTATTGCCCCCCATTACTACCACCCTGGCCTATTTCCTCATAATAGGTACAGCTTCAAAACAGAAAATTGCCACAACAAAATTTAAGCAGCACATGAACTGGTCAGGGACTAAAGTCATGCACAAACTGGACAGTCCAAAATAGTCTGCTTTGTAATGAGTAAATTTTTTATAGATTACATACATACAGTATTTCAGACATGGTAGTAAGTACAAGACTGAATAACCATTAGGGGTGTATTATGAGGTAAAAGTTAGGTTTGGGCTTCTCAAATTAAATTTTACAGTAAAGTAGGTTTACAGGACAAGAGCTTTCTCTTTCTGTTTAACATAATCTGCTATGGTCGATCTGTGAAGTGTGCATCTCTGAAATATCCAGAATTACAATCTGCTGGACTATTTGATCAAAACCGACATATTAAAGCAGTAGTTCACCAAACACACAAGAACAAATGTACATTCTTTAGATACAATGTGTATGTTCTCTATAAAGTAAAGTGAAGTTAAATGAGTGTGTTAGAGAAAACAAAAATACTAGATGTGCAGTACTGGTCCCCAGGGGTAGTGTTCAGTATGCAATGTTTGTGTACCAATAAACATAATAAATACCATGTGAGACTAATTCCTGCATTCCTGTTTTCGCATGTCATTTTGTAAAATGCCAGAGAAACAGATTAAAGATTACACAGATAAAGAGAGAGTTTGTGTCTTGTCATTATTGTAAATGACTGTGCATGATGCTTTGTGTGTGTGTTTACCTGGTATTACCTATGTTATGAGGACAAGTCCCTACAAGTATTTAAATTCCACTGAACCAGAATCTCAATAGAATAGAATATTTATATTTCAGTTTCATTGAATGACCATTCCTACTATATAAACTCTGGGTATCTCTTGTTCTTTGTTACCAAAATGACAAAATGGTAGAAGACTGCTGACTTGGCAATGATCCACAAGACAAATTGTTGGCAACCTTCAAAAAGAGGTTAAGTCACAGAAGGTCATTACTGCAAAGGGTGAGATTAAATGCAAAGTTTACTGGAAGGATGAAATTGGGTAGGAAATTGTGTCAAAAATCAAGCAACAGGAATGACCACAAGCTTGAGAATATGGTCAAGCAAAGCCAATGCAAACACCTGGGAGAGCTTCACAATGAGTGGACTAAAGCTGGAGTCTGTGCATCAAGAGTCTCCACGCTCAGACATCTTCAGGAAAAGAGCTACCAAGCCAATTCTGAAAAACAAACAACATCAGAAGTATCTTATCTGGGCTAAGAAGAAAAATAACTGGACTGTGACTTCAGTGGTCCAAGGCCATCTTGGTCATTTAATTTGGTAATCAAGGTATCTTAGAGAGGTTAAGTGTCAAAGTCGTAACATCTAACTATTGGGGTGCCTCAGGGCTCAGGTCTTGGACCACTTTTCTTCTTTGTTAACATGGCATTACTATGTTCTGTCATTCAGAACCATGGCTTTTTATATCCCTGCTATGCTGATGACACAGGTGACCAATGCTTGCTATTGCTTACTGTCTTCTTCTTTTTCTTCTTCTTCTTCTTATTATATCTTTCCGGCAGTATCACTGCCCTCCACAGGTCCAAGTTTGAATTAAGTTTTTATACACAGTCCTGCATTATGCAATACCTGAAGAATTGTTGCAGAGATAAGTGTATGCTTGTTACTGTGTCCCAACAAAAAAAGTTACAGAAAATACTTCAACTCCAAGTTCTGCCAATTCCTTGCTCTCAGTTGTTGAAGCCTTAAGACTGGCAAGAGTGGATTCCACATCTTCAATACTTATAGACTTGCTAGATATGTCTGCTGCTTTTGACATTAACCTCATGTCATCAGATCCTCATGTCAACCCTATTGGCAAAGGGCATCTTATGAGTCGCACTCCAGTGATTTGAGTCTTACCTCTCAGTGTCCTTCAAGGTATCTTAAAGAAAATAAAACAAAAATTATCTGGACTGTAACTCAGTGGTCCAAGGTCCTCTTTTCGGATAAAAGTACATTTTTAATTCATTTGGTAATCTTGGAGAAGTGAGGTGTCTTCTAGGGTGCCTCAGGGCTCAGTTTTTGGACTGTTTCTCTTTGCTGTCTACATGGCATTATTGGCATGTTCTGTCATTCGGAAACATGGCTTTTCATATCACTGCTATGCTGATGACACTAAACTTTACCTACCACTCTATCCTGATGGTCCGACGATACACATTGCTCACATTTCAGCTTGTCTAACAGGCATTTATTGCTGGATGAAGGACCATCTCCTTCAACTCAACCTTGCCGTGACAGAACTGCTTCAAGCCCATCCATTCCACCTTCCTGTTAGGCACATCAATCATAACTCCATTACAGCCAGAAACCTTGAATTCATGATTGATGATCAACTGAATTTGTCAGATCACATTGCTAAAACTGCCAGTCCTGTAGATTTGCCTCATTCAACATCAAGAAGATCAGGCTCTTTCTTCCAGAACATGCTTCATACCTCCTTGTTCAAGCTCTTGTTCTGTTCAGGCTGCAGTATTGAAATGCTCTTTTGCAGCGTATATATATCACATTAAATTTAAACAGTAATAGTACATAGGGTCCAAGTCTGCTATTAGTTTAGTGATAACAGTTTTGTAAATTTGTTTATGATAGCAGTTAAAATGTCAATGTTCTGCTAGTTATTTGTCCTGCACATTTTTATTGTTTAGTTTTGCATGAATTAAAACTTTCTCATTAGTTATCTGTAAAGAATAGAAGAACAAAAATAGTAGTTAGTAAATTAGTTAATAGTAAACTACTAGTGTCATCTTTGTGCTATTACTTACTAATTTGTTAATGAAAGTTTCTTGTAAGATAACAGTAGTTATGTTACTCATTTATTCCTGTGTAGTTATTGATTCATGAAGGAATCGACTGACTGTCAAAGCACTTGTACATAATGTGAATAATTAGTGACTCAGCAGAAATAGGTATTATATCTGTATAAATCTTTTAATCTGCTCTAGATCTTTCTGTTTTGTGTAAAATAACTTGATAGTATAAACGTGTGTACTGTAAAAACATGTTTAGGTGGCAGGCATGCCAAACTCTGACTTGCCTCTGCACGAATGTAATGTTTGCAATGTTACAGTTTGTCATTCAAGTACACAGGGATTTACAAATATGTTTGATGTGTGCTTTTCTGATACCTCAGCTGTGGCCACAGCTGCACGGCTAACGTCTCTCCGTGAGAATGAAGAATCAGAGTGAGTCTCCTCCCTGTATCTACTATACACATAATACAACCACACAGCCATTGTCTCTTCACGCCTAACTCAACCGTGGTCACTTATTCAGAAACACACACCCCAGTACCTATGTACTTAATACAGACACACACAATATGACATAAAAAAAATACAAAAAACCTGCACACAAACCTTTGATGTCCACAGATCTACACTTTGAGTTTTGGATTATATTCCGTGTATTTGAATTACTCCTGTATTCAGATGAAGGAGTAGTCATTTTACACATTTCTAGCATATCCTAACATATTTACCAAAATTAAAGCATTGTCTTTTGATTTTTGTCACATAATCAGATGCTGTTGCAGTTATGAATGTGCTGTTAGCAAATAGGTAAAAACGAACCATTCAAAATTGCGTATGGAGTAAGCATAAAAACTATTGAAAAAGCAGTCAATATATAATCACTGAATAATTGTTTATATCACTTCACTTCACCACAAGCCTTCACGTTTGTGAAAGCTCCCATTAGCCTATATTTTAAAAAGCTGTCCTCACTGTACAATAAATCTCTCATTTACATTATGTCTACATTCTGTTGGTTATAATGAAAGGATTTGTAAGTGAGCAGAACTCATGAGCTCATGCAGAATCAAACAAACAAAAACTATGGATTCTGACTTGGTGTTTGAGTAATCAACAGACAAAAAGAGTGCTTAATTTCTGTACAAATTTCTTGTGTATTCAGAGTGACAAATAGCACCCAGCATAACTAGCATTCTGTTTCATTCCCTCTGACTGCCAAAACACAGTGTTTAAGCACTAGTGAATGACGTCTTCCAACATATTCATGAAAAATGTCCCTCACTTGAAAAGCAGTCAAGGGAAAAAGTAAAACCTTCTCCATTAGACCTATCAAACTAACAGCATGCGGTAGCAGCACCGACTGTGGAGAGATGAGCATGTACAAAGTACATGAAGAAGCCCAAGTAGCATCTGCACAGATATCTGCCATGGACCTCTAAAAATAACCAAGATTAAGACACAGTCATAGTAGAATTACAAGAGATTTGTTCCTCCCGGCAGGGGATTTTGGGCCTTCTTTTATATTGTACAGTAGTGATCACCTCTACAATTCAGTTCAACAATTGCTGCCTTGCAGAGATATAGCAGCACCTTTCCTGATGCCCTCATTGCAAACTAACAACTGATCTGTTTATCTAAGATGAAGGTAGGAGGAGTCACATAACACAGGACAGGACAAGTGATCCTTGACTCATCTAACTGGCATGAATACAAAAATGCAGCCTGTTTCACAAACTGACAAACTTGCAAGAAGGAATCTTATGTTTACTGCAATACATGCATGGTATGAATTCACTTTTAAACACTTCTGATTGGTCACAGGAATCTCAGAAATACCCATAGGGGTTTTTGAAAGCAACTTCTATCAAATGTATCTCTAGTATTTAGAAGAAAGGTGAACGAAAAAATTAAATAATATCAAAAACAGGTCAGTGAAAGCTTGTGTTCATACTCACTTTAACTGTAGGATCTCTGATAGCTGTTTACTGTGATCAGCTCGTATCCTGCTCAGCTCACTGTCACGTTCAGACAACCGCTGTCTTGTAGCATCTAACTCTTTTCTGGTTTTGTCTACAGCTGCCATCAAATCATCCAACTATGGCAGTAAAATTATATAAACACAGTGTACGTATGCAATATTCATGTATATCTTTTTTATCTTCCATTTTCTTTGTATATTTTAAATTACAAATGCAGTCTGATTAAACTATTAACACACATACACAACTCATAAAAACTCTTTTTATATAAGACATTGAGTGATCAGGGTAGGTTGGAAAATGTAAGTAAAACATTATGTTACAACTGACTCCAAAAGTCAGTTAAGGAGATTTGGAAGTGTCCTTTAATAAAGGCATATTAAGGTTTTTTTTACAGACAGATCTGGTTTCTGAAAAAAGACTAGTTAGCGTGAACAATACTTCAACCCAAAAAGCTTAAAATGCAATACAGTAATTTATAAACTTGGAAAATGCTTGTCTTACCTGTCTTGAAGTATTGGGACTCTTTTCTCCAGCTTGGCCTGGATTCACAGACTGCTTTTGGTTCTGCTCCTTCACTTGTCTGCAACGCAGAATATTTGAAAGATTGTACAGAAAGATGTTCTGCATCACATTATAAGTGTTATTCTGTAGAGTGCTTAAGTGAACAATTATAACTGAAGTTGTGTGGTTCTGAACATTCATGTCTGTCACTGCAGCTATACACACACATATTAATTATCGATGCCCCTTGCGTTAGTGTGCTGACACCAAAGGTTTCTTATTGAAAGCAATGGGAAACAATGGGTGATATCGGTAAACAGAAACAGATGCTTTTGTCTTCTGTATAGTAACATGCAGGGCTGTTGGACAAGTGACAATAGTGGATGCTTTGGGAGTGAGAACGGCTTGGAAACGTCTCCAGGTTTCGTATGTAACCATGGTTCCTTGAGGGAACGAGACACTGCGTCCGGAAATGCTATGGGAATGCCTTCTGCGTGACACGCTCTGAATCTGCTGTAGAATCTGTCCAATGGAAGGGCACGACGTCATGTGACATCAGACCAGGAAGTATATAAGGCACATGTGGTATGTTTCTCATAATTTGTTCTGTTCGAACGTATGCGCACTGCGAAGTGGACATCACCGAATATTCCGCCATGATTACGGTTCGTAGTGAATTCATACGCTCCATTCAAAGTGCATTTAAGTGTGCGAGACATAATGTAAATCGTATTCAATTATTTACGGCGCAAATCCGCGAATGAATGTTCCGAAGTGAAGTAAACTTTAACGGGCACTGTGTAGGGACCATGTCGATTGGGAACACGGCTCATGCACGGAGCTCTCTTCGAATGAGCTGATTATCAGATGCGTTAACTAAGAGAGACATGCAAAATATGCAGAGCAGGCGGGCGCGAGGACCAGGGTTGAGAACCACTGTGCTAGACTGTCTACTAAGGGTACCAGCTTCTCGAAGCTGGGCTCTGGTATTACTAGTGGTGATAGCTCGATGCTCTTTGGCAGCTCGTGGCCAGGGAGAGCCCGAACTAACCATCTTATGGACCCCCTCAGGGGTGACGTGCAGCTCAGCCTGCGATGTTTTGGCTGGGCTGAGCGTAACATCGAGGGAACTGGGGAGAGTGCGATGGTCGGTGCTCTTCCCCAGAGGGGCCTGCCCTCAGAACGTCAGGAATTCTTCTGCTGGGACCACCGAGACACAATGATCGTTCTCAGGTTGGTCTTACGCTTGGAAGCCCCAGCAGCAGAGCATTGCCTCAAGCTGCAACTCTGCCTCGGGGGAGTGCACGAGGCAACACTCTGTTTTTGAGCTTCACGATATGAGGAGCTGGGACTCGGTTGGGGTTAGTCCCGCCTAGCAGAACTGCTGGAATACCGCCGCTTGTTTCCTCACCTCCTGAAACGCCACTCTTGTGCATTTAGAATGACATCCAGGTCTCGATCTTTAATTTCTGACAGGGTCAGCCATAAGTGCCATTCCGCAGACACCATTGCTGCCATTTATCTTCCAATGGCACAAGCTGTTTCTTTTGAGGCGTGGAGAGCCAAATCTGCGGTTCTCCTGCTAATCTAACTCCTTTAGCAGCACTGCCATTGTATGAAGACATGCTCCGGCCTGACCTGCTGCCGAGTATATTAGGTCATTTTTTATTTATTTCTCTTACTATTCCACACACACACACTTTAAGGAGGGGAAATAGGACCTTTCACACGTTTTCACACAGACAGACTTTTCTTGAACAGAGAGCGTGTTCTGAATGACAGAAAGCTAGTGCTAGCTGTGCCGCATGTGCCTTATATACTTCCTGGTCTGACGTCATGCCCTTCCACTGGACAGATTCTACAGCAGATTCAAAGCGTGTCATGCAGAAGGTGTTCCGATAGCGTTTCCGAACTCAATTCGAGTTCCCAAAAGAACTATTCTGACTCTCTGCATTATTACAATTAATGACAAAAATAATGTTTGAAAATGTAGACTGATATTTCCAACTGACACGCTACCGTAGAAAGATAGATAACCCACTTAAAACCATTTTTTGTTGCTAAATATACTAGTGGCCAAAGACTTGATATACATATATGTAGCAACAACCTCCATGGCTCTCTCCGACTGTCATCAGCGGGAACCCTCACCCGAGTTCCGCCCGGACCCATTTCAACGAAACACCTCGTTACTTCCACACCAGGTATCGCCGTTTATCATGACGATTTAAGCGCACGCTTCAGAGAAGCAAGTCACAAAGTTTTGTTCTGCCCCAGCGACATCTCTGAGCGTTTACTCTACTATTTGGATTACCTTGTTACTGACCTTTGGACTGCATTGTTTTCTCGAATCTCTGCCGAATACCCTGACCCTTGCCTGGACACTGACTTTGAATCTTGCTCGATACCTTGACCTACTGCCTGGACACTTACCTTGCCTCTGCCTCTCCTTCGTTGATCCCGTTTGCTGGTAACTGACTTTTCCTGTTTGACTCTGTTTATCAATAAAGCTGCTTATGGATCTGAACATGTCTGACTCCGAGTCTCAAGTGTCACAATATATATATGCACACATACAGTATATTGTATATTTGTTTGAATTATGCCTTTTCAGAAATCCATAAGGAAAGAACACCAGGGATAGTAACAATTGTAACACCTGTAGTGCTAGTGATATATAATGCTACTGTATGTAACTTAAGCATATTTTTTGTGTTTCATAAGAAGTTAAGTTAATTTCTGCATTATATTCTAATTTTCAATTATTATCTTTCTAATTGGTTATATTCCCTTTTTTGTTTTTATTTATTTGTTTGTTTATTTATTTGTTGCTTGTTGTAATAATAATATTATAATTCTGGAGTTAAACTAAAGAAAGACTCTCTTTTTGCATTTAGAATGACATTTTGACTCACAGTTTAGCCTTTGGTAGACTAAAGGAATTCTCAAAAACTTGCTAAATATGTGCTAGAGCAAAATTGACCTAAGAAAGATAATTTAATAGTTGGCATATACCTCTCCAGCTCAATCATTTTCTTGTCCTGTTCCAGACGTTCAGACTGCAGCTCCCGTAAAAGAGCCAACAATCTCTGGACTTCAGCATTAGACTTCTCCACTTCCTCTTTATGATGGACAGCTTCTGTTTGGACAACCTGTAGTTGCTCTGACAGCTCAGGATTCCAGCGAACTATGTGTTCAGCTTCACATGCCTTTGCTCAAAAAGAACAATAAAAAAAACCAACTCAGGGTCAATAAGGCTAGCATACTAATATTATAGTAAATCTATTCATGCATTCTAAAAACCACCACATTTAAGATTCGTATATGAGCTGTGCAGGTAAACTTTGCACTTTGTGACTGACACTAAAGGCATTGATTTTTAGTGCTCTTGTTGCATTACCCTTTAAAGTAATACAAGTTGGGGTTTTTGGGGGGGTTTTTCTCATAACTGTGACAAAACAAATGCCAGCACAGTAAACATGTAGAGACCCAGGGGCTATAGCAGATTATTTTCTTTGGATTTTGTTAATCAGTGCTTCAAACATCCTGACACTGTTATTAACACTGTAAAGTCTCAGGGTTGTTTATGACTGCTTTTCTTGGGAAAGCGCCACTAAACATGGCACCATGTCAAAAAGCAAGAAGCTATAATTTTCCTAGATTGATGTCTGTATGCGCAAGAGAACATAAAAGAAAACATTCTAATAAACTTTGATTGGTTGTCCCAGCATGATGAACAATAAAGACAGATTGTGCAAAGGGAAGATGAGGACATCTATAAAGTATATTTATTCTCTTTTCCCCATTTTACTCTCTGCCTTTAAAAGACCATTGGAATTGAGTATTACTAAAGCATGGCTTACAATTACCGAAGATAATATTAAGTGCACAAAGGGACTGTGATGAATAGCACCCACAGAGAATATTGTTCTGTCCTGAAACTCCAAATGGTGCAGGCTGATGGATCATTAACACAAACTGATGATATTCACAGCATTAATTAATTTGGCACACGCTAATTGAACCCTGCATGAACCCTGCATAAACAGCCAATGAGCTTAGGACAGCATTCACTAGACAACCCTGTCTCATATAAAAACGTACCCTGACTACGTTGGTTCAAAGTGCGTAGAGGGGTTACAATAACGGCCCTTAAATTGTAGGACTGTTATGTTTTTTTGTCACGGTTTAGCTGTGATCCACGCACGGATTTGGATTCAAATATTGGGTAATGATATTGCCATTATTGTA
>JAUMHR010000055.1:18392137-18403313 GCA_032361145.1 Enteromius fasciolatus
CTAAGGGTTTCCTATTTAAAACAGAGGACCCCTCACGTCGAAATGTGCCTGAAAAGGGGTACCTTGAGGATCGAAATGCGCCGCAAAAGGGTCCTGACCAAGCGTCAAATTGTGACGAGTTGGAGTGAGACTGTGTTGATATTATAGGGGCTAGAAAGAGTGATGGTGGTAGGATGGGTTCAGGTTCCTCTGTGACAGGATCTTGTTCTTGAAGTCGGAAAAGAGCATCCGCCTCGGTGTTCTTGACCCCTGGCCGGTAAGTGAATATAAAAGAGAATCTCGTGAAGAATAACGCCCACCGTGCTTGTCTTGGATTCAATCGTTTGGCTTCTTGTAGGCATAAAAGATTCTTATGATCAGTGAGCACATGGATAGTGTGTTTGGGTCCTTCAAGTCAACGTCGTCATTCTTCAAAGGCCAGTTTTATAGTTTAAGAGTTTTCGGTTACCCACATCATAGTTCTAGGGTCCATTCTTCGTACCTCGCTAACTCAGTTAGCTGGATTTGATTGTTGTGGATTTGTCCTGATCTTGGACTGTTTCGTTCTTCGACGCTCATCCGGGACTTGCTGTCATAGCAACAGGTCCGTGAGCTTGAACCTGCTCGGGAGCAGGTTTATTTAATGTAAACAGGATTTAGGCTGCGGTCCTGACGGGTTATGATTGGTTGAAATGGAGAGATCACACCTGATTGGGTAAAGAGTACGACAGACACAGATTGAGCATGTTTCGGAACACTTTGTTCATGAAGTTTTGGAAGATAGCAGGTGAGTTTTGCCATATGGCTTAACGGATATTCATAGTGCCCAGCAGGGGTTACAAAGCCATTGTCCCCATTCATCGCCTTGTTCAATTCTTACCAAGTTGTGAGCGCTTCAAGTCAAATTTGCAATAAATTTGTGCAGATCTTAACTCCTCTAAGGCAGCTGGAATTAGAGCATATGGGTATGCAAACTTAATGGTTTGACTATTTAGACCTCTGTAGTCAATGCATGGTCGTAAACCTCCATCCTTCTTAGCCAAAAAAGAAACTTGAAGCAGCGGGTGAAGTACTGTAGATGGTGTGATAAACCCTTGCTCTAAGGCTTCTTGTATATAATCATTCATAGCTTGTGTTTCAGGGAGAGAGAGAGTGGATACACTCGTTCCTTGGGTAATTTGGTATTTGGGACGAGGTCAATAGTGCAGTCCCAATGACGATGAGTTGGTAAGTGTGTTACAGCATGTTTGCTAATATGCATGATACTCACTCAGAATGATAATTTTTGTGGCAGTTTCCAGACTTTCGATGGTGGTTGAGCAGCAACGCAGTTCAGGTAGCTTGGATCTGTGAAATGATTTGAGGTAATTGACATAAAAATCATTAATCCATTGTAATATTTCTCCAGATTTCCAGTTGATTTTAGGGTGATGTTGGATGAGCCATGGACGTCCCAGCACCAAGTCTACGAAGGCGTTACAAAGTACTAGGAAAGTAATGGTTTCCTTGTGCAGACATCCTACTTGTGTAACTGGTGGAGTACAGCGATTAATGGGCTTAGCATCAAGTAGCGTGGGTAGGTAATTGTTTTTTACCACTGGACATTTGGATACTATCTAGACATTTAGAGGAAATTAAATTCCCAGCAGCTCCTGAATCGACTAGTGCTTGTAAATGATAGGCATGGTTTTCATGTTCTAGTTTGACAGATATCAAGGGAATAACATCGTTTGAAGACTTGAAACAACCAACACTCACCATTCTAGTTGGAGGACGAATGGGACAGCTTTGTTGGAAAGGTGTAGACGCTCCACAGTAAAAACAACATTTCTCCTTTTGCCTCCGTCTCCTTTCTCTTGTTGAAAGGCGGTAAGTGCCGGTTTGCATGGGTTAAACTCCAGAACTGTCATTAGAATCATACGTCCTCGCAGGATTGGATGGAGGAAGAGTGAGATGTCTGGATACTGTGGTCACCTTCTTAAAAAAGACTTCCAAATCCACAGTCTCATCATAGATTGACATATGATCTCGAATATCTGTACGAAGCCCACCCCGAAACACGGCGAGGAATGCAGGGTTATTCCAGCCACTAGTAGCCGCTAAAGTACGAAAATATAAGATATATTCATGAACGGTTTATTCATGAATGGTTCATGAATGGTTTCAATTGCAAGAAGTCTTCCTGCACTGAGACTGGTGAAGGGTCATGACCAAAGACTTCACGAAAGTGCTGTTGAAAGTTTTCCAGTTTTATTACTTCCAGTTTTATGACTTTCACCCGTCCATAGTGCTTCGGCCAAATGAAGTGCTCGTCCGGTGAGTAAAGTCATGATAAATGCTATCTTGCTTCTTTCTGTTGGAAATTGATAAGGTTGAATTTCGAAATGTAAGGAACATTGCATTAGAAATCCATTACACGAAACACGCTCACCAGAATACTGTGGAGGGTGACTCATAGGATTTGACGTTGGTGTTTGAACTTGAATTTTTCCAATAGCCTGGACAAATGCTTGTAATCCGCTCATCTCTGTTGCTTCCTCTTCATCTATGCCAAGAGTGGGGTCTTGTCTGTTTTTTCCTTTAGGGCTGAGCTTCTGTAATGCTCAGGCATGGAGGAGACAAGACAACTGTAGATAAGTTAAAGGTATTTTATGAAAGCTTTAGCAGGGCAAACAAAACAGTTCAGAATAAGGTGAGAGCGATCGCTCCTTCAAATGTCCACAATAATTCCAGGCGATCTCCTGATTGCATAACCTCAAAAAAGCCTCTGCTTATCTCTCCAATAGTTGCATGCTGAATTTACTCCATCGTGGTGAGGACTTTGTGCACTAAGAAGACAGGTGAACAGACAAGGTGAGTATTATCAAGTAAACTAGAGGCATCTCACTGAGTGTTGGCAGATGATTGAATATAACAATCTCACTATATGTAATTTAGAAGTCGATTATAATTAAGGAGTTTTTGTTTTCAATTTGTTTTGTTCATTTAAAGCTTTCTATAGATAGCCATTTATCATGTCTTTTCGGTTCATTTTTCTCCTGTTCAAGAAGCGAAGGCAGAAAATATGAATATTGTGTTGATATTTCACACAAATAAAACCCTTTACAGTTCTGAATGATGGATCTGGATATGCTATAATACACTTTTATTATAGTGAGGTTTAACGTTAAAACATTTTTATATGCTTGAATTATAGTATTTTAGGCAAGTCGTGAGGATTTGAAAAGGCATCAGCTTTTCTGCTGCTGGTCACTTTTACTTTTAAAAAACAAAAACTTATAGTCTAATTAACAAACAAAACTGCTCCAAACGTTTTTTCTAAATTGACTTAAAAAACGAAACGAAAAATAATAATTGTGCCATTACGCACAAAACTAAACTATTATAATAACCAAAACAGTAGTAAGATTGGTCAGAGTGGCAATATTTTGATTAAGGTGTTTACATGTCTGAATATTTCCATTAAAATTGGCGTAGGCCACCTCGTTTTGTATGCTTAAAGCCAGATAATTTTTCTGGAGAACCCATCAATGCATCCATTTATACATATTCCGTAAGGTTTTAACTTATATCCGTCAATATGCCACACATAGTTTGGCCCGCGACTGTTATATATGCATCGCCATAGATGACCGCGAGCAGACTCCTCATCCATCCATCAGTCGCTGATCTATGACACCTGCCACTTCAGCCTCATCTGTTTTGTGTTAGTCACAAATGATCCTGCATAACGTTCTCTCAAGCGTCCGTAAACTAAGCTTTATGTTGTGTGACTCCTCCAATAAAATAAGATTTCTCTCTTAGTGAAACAGCTCCGAAAATAATCTTTTATGATCTTTTCTATGGTTACAGGGTAAAATATGCAGTCCATGGACTGTGACAACGCTGAAAAAACTCACAATTCTGACTTTATATCTCGCAATTCTGACTTAATAACTCGCAATTCTGAGAAAAAATCGCAATAACCTTTTTTTATTTTTTATATAGTGGCGGAAACGGGCTTCCATACTGCAGGCCTGGCCGATTTGAAATCCATGCAGGTTTGTTGTGCTGTGTAAAAGCTCATTTGTGTCACCTTGATTAATAAACCACATTTCTATTTAAATTAATTTGTCTATCTTCATCATCTTTGGACAAAACTTAGAGTTCTTGTGAGTTTATTCTTCGTGTTTACATGTTTTTAGAACAGATTTTGGCTTTCTCTTATAAAAAAAAAAAAAACTATCAGTGAACAGAAATATCTGATAGTTACAGGCTGCAGAGGCACTAAATCTGTCATCTGTTCTGTTCTGCATGGATCTGTGGTGAAGGGATCCTGACAGCTGTTAATCTTGTTTTATGTGATTGTAAGGCTTCAGTTTGGTTTGCCTAGCTGTATGCTTATGTATTTTATGGTCAATGTGTTCTTCTTTCAAGTCTTGGTTCTGTGTTTTGAAGTTGGAATAATAATTGTTATTTACCTCACCTGTCTTATTTTAATACCCTTTAATTTACAACAGAACAGAAATCAAGCATTCAACTCGGCATTCAAGGTTTAAATGAACCGACTTATTGACGATGAATCTGGCATTAGTGAATGCATGAGAGTGTTTACAGAACATATTTCTACTTCTTTTTCTGGGGGTCATCCCAGTTTTGTGCATAGTACTTCTTCTTTACTTTTATAGCAATGCTACTTTTGATGCTGTTCTGGAATTTTCCACCTCCCAAGGCAGCAGATGAAAACTTACACCTTAGCCATACACTACCAACATCTGAGATACCGCCACAAAACCACCTCCAGCTGGCCCACTCCAGCTCAACTGCTTTTCCCTTCTTTAATAACAGCTGCACTGCAGGGCATTACAACAATGAGGTTGCTGTTCATCTCACATCCAAACCAGATCAGTGTAATCCATAAACAAACCGAGCACACAAATCCAATAATCAAGGACAGGCGGAAATATTCATGTTTATACTCACAAGGACACAAAAAGCCTGGAATGATTACAGTGACTAGGATACAGGTAAAGCCTTGCAGCGGTGGCAAATTGGCTTCAGTTCTGGTTCCAGTAAATCAGCCTGTCTTTGATGCAGACTGTGTACATGGTTATGATGCAATGCTATGCAAATACAGTGAGCATTTGCTGCAAAAGATTGTAGAGCTGACCCATAATTATTATTAATTTGCCCTAAATTAATTATAAACAAGGAAAAAACTTGGGCAACAACAAATCTGTACACTATGCAACTTTTGCACATCAACCCATAGAGACGGCAAGCAGTTTGGACAACTGATGCATGAGTATACAAATTTTTTCAACCTGGTCTCATAAAAATATGTACCTCTCTGAACTTTTTGTGCAACACCGTTTCTAGGTGCCTTATTGCACGTTTCATCACAATTTCAAAGAGAAATGTCCACTGAGTGGCACTAAAATGTGAACCCTGGCATATTTTATTTTTATTATAGACTTTGATATATGTGTATTGCAGAGGTTCAGACATCCAATATCAGGGGACTGTCACTAAAAGTTAATGCTCTATCATGTGGAAATATGCCCTATACCAAATCCGACCATAAACCTACCTGATAGTGTTGACAAATGCAAAACTGATATAAAAATGCATTTGTTGATGCAACTGTGGAACTTCAGATTTGAGCTGTTTTGTTGAAGTGTATTTACACAGGATTGAACCGGTGCTCCTCGCCTCTCATGTACATCTCTGTACTTTGTGAGCTAATGAACAAATAGACCTATAGATATGAAGCTGGATATATGTGATGCTAATGTTCAAAAGCATCAGTTTTCAAATATCCTAGCAGGTGTCAGAGTTTTACTGCCTCTAGTGTTCATTTCTTTTGGAAACTGCAGTGATATG
The DNA here is from genome assembly GCA_032361145.1 of Enteromius fasciolatus. Taxonomy (NCBI): domain Eukaryota; kingdom Metazoa; phylum Chordata; class Actinopteri; order Cypriniformes; family Cyprinidae; genus Enteromius; species Enteromius fasciolatus. Next base: position 18,397,979 of record JAUMHR010000055.1, read on the forward strand.
TACTTGTTGGTACGTATTTGTCTCTCTAAAAAGTGCACCAAAAGTACATTAATGCCATGACACCAGGTAGAAATAATTTTAGCTTTATTAAGTTTTTTTTTTTTTAAACAAACACCAGATATGGGTTTGATGTAGACAGGAATTACATGAGGATAGACATCGGTAGTCCATGTGACATCAGAAACAATTACATTTTTTTAATGTGCAATACTGTATGTGACCAGCAACGTGTGTTGCTTGGTATCTTCATTAAATTATATATTTTATTTAATTTTAAAATGGACATGATGTGTATCACACGGTTTTGTTGTGGTCTAGCTGGGATCATTTCAGCACCCAAAAGACAACAAATTGGAAGCTTTTGTGACTCGGCAGTGACGCCGTGATTACAAGTTCTCTCATCCTGAGTTGTGTCTAAGCAAGCATAACACCAAGGCAGGCAAGTCAGAGTGGCGCAGTGGATGTCTACTTGCCCAAGGTGTCATCATCTCAACCCTTAAAGAGAAATGAGAAGCTGAGTCGATTGATGACCCTTGATGACATGTTTGACACACACATGCAAAACTATGCAACAGCTTTTGTGTTAAAAAGGTAAGAAGGTTAGCTTATGATAGGTTACAGCAGCTGTTCTTAGGAGCTCCGGAGGTGTGGTGAGGAGAAACAGTCTCATTCCCTTCTCAGGGAACAAGGTTTACATTCGTAACCTGAGACGCTTTCACAGTCTACACTAGAGTGCGAAACTGGCATCTTCAAATCTACCTTTAGAAAGATGGCACATAGCAAAATGTGTCTCAAATTATTGCACTGCTTTATTTTGTAACTTCAGTGATCAAGCCTTCCACATTTCCCATGATGTCCCTTTTTCCACTGTGCACAATGTTTACAAGACATTTAAGGTCTGTGGCTCTGCAGACAACCTCACAGAACATGGCTGCAGCAGTGAAAGATTGTTTGGCTAGAAGAAACAGTTCCTCATTCAACTCCCACACAGCTGACCTTCAGACACAAGGTATGAAGATTTTAACTCCATCCTTCTGCAACTCAGTGAAAGGTTATATGGTAAAAACACTGCGCTGTTGAGGAAAAGACAAGACAAGCTTGATCATCAAAGACAGAACATGTCTTTAGAAAAATGATGCTTTTACAGAAAAAAAGCATTGCTGTAGCAATAAAATTTACTGTACCCTGTGTCAGACAGCTGGATCAGGTCTTCCAGAAGAACAATGACCATAAACATAACCCAAAGTGGTTAAACACAAAATACTGGACTTTCCTGAAATGGTCAGCTATAAGTTTGCATATAAATCTAAATGGCCAGTAAAGAGATAAATGAACCTAGTTGCACTGTAAAATATTAGGGCATCATACATTTTTTTAAATGCCATTTCTGATTATTTTTGATTTTATATATTGTTGAAGATTTTAATAAGAGAGAATGTATTGTTTTTGTAATTTGGTGTGCACTGCCCAAAGGACTTCCTGTTTACTGTTGTATTTATTGAAGTGGAGTGAGGGGGAAGTAAGAATTTGCAGAAAAGAATGCTGGGAAAAAGACAAAAGATACAGGTTCAGACTGATCCAAACTGGAGCTCTGTAAGGGAAAGGTCTTGTGTCACAGGTGTTAAAGACTGCACCTTAACCTATCATTAACACCTTGAGATCTCGGGGCAGAACAAGTGTAAATATTCAGATAAAGATTTTGTTATGAATGATTTTACAGGTTTGTTTTACAATTTCTTCTCCTAATGTTCAAGGGTGTGTACTGTACACTTGAGATCAGGCTGTGATGAATGAGTTATGGACCTCGCCATGCTTGATGATCAGGTCACCGAGCCATAGGCAATCTTAGACACAGAATAAATGCTGACTGAATTGTAATTTCTCTACTTGACAGTCTGAGGAAACAAATATCCTAATATATTTTCGAATGTGTGGCAGACACAGAGACACTGCGACATCATATGATTCTCTAATGTGTTATTTTTTTAATATCACCATCAGCAGTTTTAGTGGAGTTATTCATTGTGTGGTAATTAAAGGCTCATGTTTTGTGATCACAATTACCGTAGGCTGTAGACTGTACCAGAATTTGTGTTTAGATGTCTCCCCCATACAGTGATGTAAATCCTTTTCAGCCTTTCAAAAACGGGCGACTTAGACAAACATAAACACTAGTGAGAACAAAAATATAATAATGATAATAATAATGTAGCTTTTAAAACATCGCAGTGAAGAGGACAAAAGGTACTATACAGACTAAGATTATATGAGGTGTGTGCCAGGTGTGTCTAGGTCTAGGCATGTTCCTGTCTAGAGAACATGTCTAAGACATCTCAGGATTACAGACCAATGACTGTCTATGCTGCAAAGATGCCTTTATATTGTCTTTAACCACACTCTCATTTATTACTGAGATTGCCTTTCTGCTCACGGCCAAGAGGCTGATCTGTGCTCTTCAGTCCGTTTCAAACAAACAACAGTATTTCTCTGTGCTTTAAAACTCTGTGCTCTTTAAATCTGTGTTCTTTAAACAGATGCACAGAACCACTTCGACATAAATACGCACTGTACATGCATGCATCAATAAATTAATATTTTAAAAACTCTAAATTAATTTGCAAACAAGCAAATAAGATCATGTACAAGTGACGATGGTTAAACCAAAATCTAAATATCTAAAAAGAAATGTTATATATAGAATTAGTATGTATGATTAAACAAGTGTTCATTATTTTATTGCTAATCTGCAGTATAGCTAAAGCAAACTGATATAATTTAACAATGGTACAAGCCTTAACCATGTACATAGATGCTATTTGTCAAACATTCTTCAAATAAAACAGCTAAATTTAACATACTATACTGTCTTTCCCAGAAGCATTGCAAGCGTGTTTGTAAAGACCACAGGTGGCAGTGGTTTCCATGATCTACTTTTACAATGCTTTTGGGAAATGCACCCCCGCTCTAAACTACTGGCAAAATCTGGTGAAGAGCAAGCCTGAAAGTGGACGTAGTTTTTCAGCTTGGACTTGAATGAGTGCTGATTCAACATGACATACAACAACAACTGCAAAAAAAACTAACTGTAGCAGTGATAGATTTAATAAACACTCATGATTTTGATGTGTTTTTACCTGTTAGTCTCTGTCCTCTTCCTTTTAAACAATTATAAGCAACATGAAGAAATACAAGCAGAGGAGGAAAGGTTCTGTTTTGTCTTTTAAACATTCCTTGTTCTGAAGGTTGGGGAAGTGTTTGTGCTAATGCCTGACAGTTAGTCCTGTTTTAAACGTCTGTGTTCTGGCTTTCTTTGCCGCAGGGAAATTGCAAGAATGCTATAAAACGGGGGAAAAACCTTCCCTCCTTACTTCAGTAGGGCCTGTAGTGTACTGTTTGTTTTGACTGTCATTTCAAGTAATATGTAAAAACATTAACTCATGGATGCTTTCTGTGCCACATTCCCTGAAGCAAAAACTCTTCCCAAAAACGTTTTTTAACTGCTGTGATTGAAGAGGTATTAAAATTATAATGACTAGCATTTTTTTATATTACAAAAAATAATTAATTCAAATATTAGCCAGATCTTATTGTCGGTTGGCTTACAATTGAGTATCATGTAGATTTCACAGGCTTGGTAGCATGGTTAGGTTTAAGGGTGTAACTAATGATGTTTACAATGTAAAAAAAAAAAAAAGTTTAAATTGATTTGGTCTCCTTGTTACAGTGTAATTAAACATTTAATATTAGTATTAATTAACTATGTGCACTTAAATGGTTAGGATTAGGGGTTGCCTTAGCTGAATAATTATGCATAATTTGTTAGGGTTAGGGTTACAGTAGGTTAGAGGGTTGTTATTATAAGTAACAATCAATTATGCATACATTCAGCTAACCCTAAGCAACAAGGCTTTTTCCTGTTTAGCTCCTGCCACAACACACCGGGTTATATTTTTCAATGATCCCTAATGATCTGATTCATGTGTGTTTGATCAGAGTTAGATTTAAACAGTAGGTCTTCAGGAGCAGTGATTGTACTGAATGCTCCTACACATTTGTTAATTTATTGATTTAAAAAATGTCAGGAGTTAATTTAACATAAACAGCTTGAACAACAAAGATCTATTCACATTAGGTATCTGAAATCTGTCTCCAACCACCTTCTGGAGTGGTTTCAATAACTGTATTGCAATCCATTGGAAATGCATTAAAGAGAGCCATCATATGATCAACCTGGAATTAATAAAGAATGCTGAATGAAAGTATCATTGTGACAGTTAGCATTTTCTATATTCTATATTCTAGTGTTAGAATAGTATAGTCTAGTCTATGCTACTGTAATACACACCTTAATTTAGAGACCATCTGCACTTTCCCCCTCTTAATAAACAGTTACAATAAGAGACGTTTAGATGGTGCGTTTTTATTGTAGGCTATTCCAATTCACATAGCAATTAAAATATTTGTAAACTGCGTGTTTGTTTGTTTGTTGCAGCCACAATTCATTGTTAAACCTATAGCATTGTTACCAATTTGTGGTAATTTCTTTGAAAAGCGCGCAAATACTTAACTATTTATACATTATAAATGATTGGCAAAAGAAATATTTGCAAATGTAAAGTCTACACGGTTAAGTAGGCTATATTTTTCGTATCTGTTATTGATACAGAAGCCCAATATAAGTGCACGCGCATCACAGGCGGAGTTTAGCGCGAGGATGAAAACTCCTTCCAGCGGTGCCGGAGACTCCTCATCACAGCAGCACGAGCGCAGAACCGGACATCTACTCTCAGCAAGAGTGTGCTTGAACTGCTTGAGAAGCCAAGAGCTCGTGACAGTAGCGTCATATCTACTCGAAATGGAGAATCTGTAATATTTATTGATCGAGGGCGCTGAGAATAAAGAGTTTATGATTCCTGGAATATACTTGGGGAAATAATCTGTGGGACTTTTGTGACACACGTGTGGCTTAACCTTTCTGCCTAAATATGTTTTTTTTGGATCTCAGTGAGAAATGTAGAAATATGGACAACCAGGACGAACCAACTGCAACAGCTTTGGGAGTATCCTCTATCAACATCTCTGTGGGATTGTATTATTATTATTTTAAATAAACCGATCTTCGACCGATTTTTTTGTTAAAAACCATACAGAGTCCGAGGTCTTCCTGAGACGAAGCAAAACGATAACAAATTACATTTTTCATCGACTTGATCAGACATCAGTGTATAGAACGTCTTGTAAGTTTTATAAATTATCCAGGTCTATCTATCTATCTATCTATCTATCTATCTATCTATCTATCTATCTATCTATCTATCTATCTATCTATCTATCT
>JAUMHR010000056.1:41261-52183 GCA_032361145.1 Enteromius fasciolatus
GAGACGGCTTCATTATCGACCGTTTAAAAGTGAGAAAATTCTATTCAGCAACTAATTTGATGATTATCCATCATACAGTCTATGGTATCCATCCGGACGTGATGTCATGCAAGATGGCTGTTGGATATCCATGTCTAATCCTCCAGGTTGCAGCGATAGGCTACTCAAAAAACCAGCAGTCTGACTGCACGGCCGTCTATGATTATGAGCTGCTCATTCAGTCATTCTGTCTGCAGCAGGAAGTCTCTAAAATCATGCTAAATCATTCACATTCTCAATGATTCTCAAAATCTTCTGGCTGGGAGGTTAGCCGTGTAGGCCATCGGGTGAATCCTACAGCAGCTGGCCTCAGATTGTTTAACGGTCTGTGTGTGACAGAACGCACCGACGGACGTGGGCATCTCGCCCCACTGCAGCACCACGTCTTTGGTGATACGGCCGTAGGTGTTGACGTACACGCCTTCGTCCTCGTAGCACACCAGCAGCTCGATCCCGTCTGTGTTGGGCAGGATGATGATGGCATGCGACTGAATGCTGGTCTGAATCTGGAGAGAGAGAAAGGGTCAGGAGCACAGCTCAGATGAAGATCGATGCTCCTCTCCATCACTACATACGTGTGTGGGCAGGTAAATATCGTAGACGGCTCCTGAGTCCACATCCACGGCATGAAAGCCAGAGCACGATCCGTAGATGACCTTTAACCTTTGGCCTTCTTCCACCGTGAGGTCCACCAGTAGCGGCTTGTGCACCAGATCACCGAAGGACTGCCACACAGAGAGAAAACAACTTTGACTACACTAGCATCCGTCGCAGCAGAGCGACTATTTAAAGGAATAGTTAATAGAACCCAAAAATGATAATGCGGCCATCATTTACTAACCGGCAACACTTTGTCAGTTACGCATTAGTGAGTATTTAATGAATCCTACATTAATAAACATTAGTAAGCAGTTTATAAACACAAATATAACGGTTTTATTCTTGGTTTATAAGCATATATAATATACTTAATAATTGTATTTTCATCCTTAAGGATCAGTTAATCATTTCTAAACGATGCATTACATTATTTACAAGCCAGTTAGTTCTCAGGGATTAATGAGATCATTTATACATCTTATTATTCAGACATACCGTAACGGTTAGGGTTAACCCTAAGTTTGAATAGTTTAAGTGAAAAAAAAATTACATTTGTACAAATTTGCTATTGATATAAAGTTTATATCTGCAACGTCCTAAGAAAAAGGACGTCCAGAAAAAAGCTGTGCTGTCAAATGAAGCCAGGTCTGATATAAAAAATACATGCCAGAATGTATTCTGGAACAATAATATTTCAAACTACCTCAGCACTAACTAATAAACATTAGCGAACATTGTCTTGTATTCATTTAGCCTTTACATTTCATTCGGAAATGCTTTACACAGCATAAAGTCTTCACTTTAGATGAGCTCATTTACAGTTTACAAAGCATTTACAAATGTTCACTTGATGTAGGAATAATTCTTTATAAACGATTCATTATCTATTTACTAAAGCGCATCTCATAGTGTGTAGTTATTATAAAGTGTTACCCACTAACTAAAGTATACACGTGTCCTCCGAAGCAGATCGATGGGCTTTTTTAATCAGCTAAATAACTGACGTCTTTACCGAGGAAAGGGCCCTCGGCTGAGCAATGACAGAACAAGGTGGACGAACAAAATCTAAAGAATTAAGACATCCATTACATTAATATTGTCATTTAATTTATGTAATAATTGATTTTTAAATTAACATTAATTAATGATTGCTACAACGGTTTGTTTTGTAAAAACCTGTGAGTCATGTTTGTGCTGTTATTTTACGGTTCAGTGTTACATTTGGTCCCTTAAATCGATCGAGGTGTGTGAGTAGAAGTATTTATGTTGCCAAGTTGTGTTGTAATAAATATCACATGTTTCTAATGCACTGGACAAACTGCTAAAAACAAGACAAGCAGCGTTTTCTGCTGAACTGATCCCAGGTCAAGCTCTTTACAGCTTCTGGACTCCTCCGAATCACTTCATCTAGTGAAGAGCAGGAAAGACTTTGGCTGCAGTCGGTACTCGTGTCTTTAGGTCAGAGTCAAGGCTCTAGGTCACGTCCTCAGAAGCAGCTTATTCACCTTGAAAGCCATGAATTTATGGTAGGGTTTAGGAGCCCAGGCGTACACCTCCACTGAATTCTTCAGAGCCAGAACCAAGAACTTGATCCTCTCGTACTTTACTACAGACCAAACAAAGCATCAGATCAATGCTCGAGTGAGAAGCACATATAAAACAGCTATTATACCAAGAGAGATGAAGACTTACCGACTTTGTAGTGCACACAGCCCTCGAGGTCTCCTACCGTGGTCCAGCCCTGCTTCTTCTCCACCTCAGGGTCATTATGGAGGATCTTGTTCCTCAGCCAGGACAGATAGTACACCCGCAACTTATTCTTCTTCCCTATAAAGAAAGAGAAAAGGGCTCGAGTTGTCTCGCTGGTGTGATCTCTCTGGAGAGCTGATGGGATGAGCTGGAGCGCTCGGGGCTCTTCGGCTTGGTTTTGGTAAATTACAGTCAAGCCATAAGAGTTCGTTTGGAAGGCTGGACTACTCCGGTGCTCTTTTAGCAGGTCCAAAACTGAAAATAATTTGTTTACAATCTCTACACAGAAGAGAAGGCGCAGACATTCAGTCCTGGCTCGCAGACCTTCACTTGTGATCTATCCTATCTAATAAAGCCAAAAGACGCCTCGCAAAACATCTTGATAAAAAAGGAGAAGAGAACTGATGTTGTTTCCAAACAGAAAGAGCGATAGCAGTATCGGCCAAAATGTATGGTGGCCCAGTGAAATTTAAGAAGCAAACATAAGCTCACAGCGCAAGGGAAATGCTCCCGACCACTAGGGGGCAGTACTCGCGGGCACTGCGGGCTGTGTTGATAGTAAAACTTTGTTGGTATGACTCACAAAATGGACAAGACATCGCTGTCACATTTCCTGTCTGTCTTAGTCTCCCCCATCTGTGTATTTTTGGTTTAGTCCAGTCCTGTCTTGTTTTGGTTCGTTCCAGTGATTATGTTGTCATTAGTTGATTGTATTCACCTGTGATCATTAGTTCGTGTGTGTCCCTTTGTTTTTCAGTTCAAGTTAGTTGATGTTAACGTAATGTTGTGTGATGTGTGTGTTCGTTTTTTGCTGCCTCGTCAGCCTTTTGTTCGTGCTATTTGGAGTTATTTATTAAACGTTTGCATCTCGAAGTTCCCTCGTCCTCGCCTTTCTGCTTTCTCGTTACAATCGCAAACTGAAATAACGTCAGGGGATGGTTTTAATGTCAGCGTTAAATCCATCAAAACAGCGAAAACAACTGCCCCCTAGTGGTCAGGAGCATTTCCTTTTTAAATTGTGTTGTGCACTACTGGGCCAAAAACACAACACTCATCCCTAATAAAAACCATCTCTAATTAGCAGAGTAATTACTTATTTCTGTACATGTCTTGTGTTTCTGTAGCTGGTCTAAATACGTCTGAGGGGGTTGATCTGTCTCTGAAGACTGTCAGGAAGCCATGCTCTTTCAAAAGCGTCTGTGTGTGAAATGGAATATTTCACCATGTCTAAACACGATACACTACCACAGCGTAATAGTACAACAGCATTTACACAATTCTCTGCTTTGAACTGATCACAGTGTCCACATCACTCCACCACAGACAAAAACAGAGGAAGTGCACAGTGTGCGAGAGACAAATCACACAGAACGTGTCAGCAGTACCTGATATGGTCACCAGCACGTTGAGTCCCTCCAGAACGTCCATCTGCTGGAAGCGTCTGCGGCTGATGAGCGGGTAGACCTTGCCCTGACCGCTGCGGTCCAGCAGCATGAGGCCGCTCTCGGTGCCCACCAGCAGATTCACTCCTGCAGAGAAAACACGGCACACACACTCGAACCCAACACTTTCACTCCAGAGCCTGCTGAAGACAGGGTCCTCCAGCATCAACACACTCCAGAGAGAGTTCAGATCACACTACACAAAGCTCTAATACACCAGGACTGGACTGGATGGAGAGAAGCGAGTTGAATCGCTGATGTACTTCAGGCTCTGCTGTCAAACGACCGGTGAACTACTCCTCAAAGTAATGTTTTGCACGTGTAAGACGCAGAAGCTTCTGTGTGCTGGCATATCAGTATCACTGAGCCTTCCGGCTGTTATTTTCAGTCAGTCACTCACCCCAGAGAGCAGCGCACAGGATCTCGGAGTTGAACCTCTTCTTGTACTTGCGGATCTCTGGCGTGTCGTTCTGGGGTCGTGTGTTGACGGGATTGACGTTAACCACCGATCCTTTACGAGACGCGTCCTGCCTCAGAGCCTCCTGCAGCCGGGCGTCATTACTGTAACCTGCCCGAAACACAGACAATATCCAGTCAGGACTTTTCAAAGCATTTTCACTATTAACAATATCACGTTCAGTGTGATGATAATATCTTCTTGACTTAAAATCACATAGCTACAGGCCGCTGAGATGACTCTATAGTCCTCTATAGTGTCTGTGTGATCTCTGAGAGGGAGAAACACAAATTCAGTTTTTATAATGCACTTCCCAACATTGATTGTGTTTTGATTCAAGTCACTAAATGAAATGCTGTTCAATAAACTGTAGAGAGCAGCTATCATCCGAGCTCACCGGGGCCAGGTTCTGACTGCAGCAATGCACTAAGGTTTTACTCATTTGGACTGGATCTTGGTGGTACTCTAGGACAAGGACAAGAAGACCCCCTCTGGTACAAAGCCCAGGAAGATTAGGACTTCCCATTGGTCCAAATGTAATTTCTGCCCTTCACCCACCTGGAGTCTAATTGATAATGTTTTGGGATGTAAGCGCCATAAATGATGTCGAAACAAAGACAGATCACAGAGATCCATTCATAACTATGTTCTTAAACCTTAAAACGGATGAAAGTATAACACGCACATATTACACTTATTCATACAAGGTACTGAATTTGGTTTTAAATGCCATCATTTCCCACTGGATTTGAGCTGATAGGCCATTGTGTTCACACACTTAACGAATGATTGCTGCTTTAGATAACTCTACACAAATTCATAACTTCCGTTGAATAAAAGTCATCCTCATCCTCAGTATAGTGAGTTTTTGGCCAAACTTGTAACCAGGTTTAACTTCAGGTTCCCTGAAAAGGCTTCATTTCCTTCAACATTTTTGTTTGGCATGTTTTGCTAGATTAACTAATGAACATGTGCAGCACTTCCCAAAAACTGACAAAAGGTCAAACGACTGACAGGATAATCCTTTCCTGATTTTTATTCAAACTAAATCTTGTCGTGTTCTGTATGGTTCAAAATATTCTGGGTTCAATCAACAACATTTGTGGCATAATGTTGATTACCACAAAAACAGGCTAACACTTTATTTCACTAGTCCACTTTAGACATTCGACAAACAGTAAGCGACTCCTTGTTAACTAGCAGTCATTAGAGTACTAGTAGACTGTTTGCTTAATATCTCCTAACGCTTTATTCTGATCGCTCCACAACATACTACATACTGACTATCAGAAACTAACTCTAACAGTCTCCTCTAAAAGGTGGCGACATTTAGCTGTTAGTGGATTTCTAAAGTGGATTATCAAAATGAAAAAAGGCCTCACACTTACCAGCGTTATTGAGCGCGCTGCCGGTGGATGGAGAGACCTGGAGGAGACGCGGGTCAATGAAGGGCGTGAAAGACGAGGAAGACTTGTGCTTCGGCACCGTGGGAGTCTGTGACGACACCGCAAGCCAAGAGTGAGAAAACCAACATTTACTGTAGTTTATTGATTGTAATAGTGTCCGTATAAAGCTGAGCACTAGCAGTCTAAGAGCTACGACTCAACACACAGATGACAAACATGCTGAATGCTTGATGGTGGTTGGTGGAAAAAATGCTGAATTGACTGAAAACAACAATCTTTACAAAGAGAAAGAAAAAGAGTAACGAGCGGGGGACATGGATGCATTTAATTCTAATAATAGAGGGTTAATTTGTTAGATATACACACCTAACCTTTCTGTGTCTTTGTTTGACAAGCACTAACACTTTGAGATAAAAACTAGATTGGAGTGCCATCTGCTGTTAAAATCCAGATTCGGACTCTATTCCAGAAAACCATCCACAAAACGATTCTGCATTGATTTAGCGTTACAGTCCAGGTCTCAGGAATCAGGTTTTAAAGTGACCGCAGCTAAACATATTAGCACTGTTACTAAAACTCTCTCCTCTTCTGACCTCAGCACCTGCTTCACCTCATCGGTGTTCCAGGGTTAACAGCCATCTAAAGGTCATGGCAGATGCTGGGGTCAGTTCATCGTGTCTGCATCAGATCCACTGTAACAGATATGGACAGCAGACGCATGACCGTACTGTTTGAGCTACTCCTGACCACAGTAACTCAAATGGGCAAATGCTTCTGTGTTAAACAGCCGTACATCATGTGTATATTGTTTTCTAGACTGCTTCTGATCATTCTGAGTTTCGCTAGACATGTGCATTAGTACCATGAGTGCTTTATTTCAGCCAGTAAACAATTATTGGGGAAAAGGCTGCTTGAGCATGTGTTGTCACGTCTGACTGGCTCATTGGTTAAGTGTTATTCACCAGTAAATGATGAATGCTGGTTAATCAGAAGAAGCTGTTAGAAGTAGTAGAACGGTGATGGGACAGTGAAGACCTCCCACCATCAGAACAGCAGAGAAGCTCTAGTCTGCGGCTCTACTGCGCTGCATACCTCGGCTAGGCACGGGCCCCTGTCCGAGGGACTGGGGGGGGACAGGGCAGGGCTGCCGGGGACAGACGAGGATGGGGGAGAGCGTGGACTCTGCTGGAGCAGGTCGGGCAGCAGGGGGTTTCGGCCCCTCATGCAGTTCCTCTGCCCAATCTCTACAGGACTGAGGCTCCAGCCGGAGCCCAGCACTGCCACGGGCCCTGCTCTCTGGAACTGAGAAAGGCAAACGACTGGGTCCATGCATGTGCAACGCTTCGAGTCAACGCTGTTTTCCTGCGCTGCGGTAAACTTGCAGTTATCAAAAGAGGTTGTTTTTTTTAATAGTAAACGATAACATTCTAATATCATCTGAACAGAAAAAATCAAGACTTTCACAGAAAAGAGGACTATGAAGGAATTATGAAATGAAATAAACAGAATGGAAAGAATAACATCATAAAGGTAGAAGTTGTGTTTTTCTACTGTACGTGAACACTACGGCGCTATAGTTCTGCTGTTACATGGGATGGGATGAGATGAGAAACCAAAGCTGCCCAGTGAGCAGCAGGAGGAACTCATGCCGAATCCGTTTTATATTAGGTGTCTTTACCTTTTGTAAGTGCATTTGGTTCGATGTACGGCTGGTGTTCTGAGGCTGGGCCTCTACTTCAAATAAGCATCTGATATTGCCTGTGCACATTCACACTAGAGGCCGACATTTTTTCGGGAATCCCACGGGTCAAAATTTAAAAAAAAAAAAACCTTGGGAGAACCAGGCTTAGTTGGGTCCAGTTCGGTCCTAGAGAGCTGTTGTCCTTCAGAATCCCCCTACCCTGAAAAAAACCTCACCTGCCGAAAGCTGTAGTAACCCTGTTCGATTACGGCTGGACCGAACTCACCCACCTCTGGTAAAGACACCTACTACAAAGCGTAGAAATGCAGTGGTCATGAAGCTGTGTCCAGCAGGAGGCTGGTGTGTGTGTGTGTGGCACCTGTCTCATGACCAGCGTGCTGTCTTTGCATGGTGTAGATGAGGCGTCATTGTCTTGGACAACCATGGTCTTGGCTGCTTCTGTCTCTCCATTACTGAGTCTGGATGAGCTGTGAATCACAGAAGCATCTGAGCTCGTTACACACGCCTTCGAAGCTCGTGCTTTACAAAGGTTTACTGCATTTGATGCACACAGTATTTTTCTTACACTTTGAATGTCATCAGAGTAGGCTAATGAACGTCACACATCTGCAGCACATTGCTTACTAAATTGAAATATTATCAATACTTGAACTATATTTAAGAAGCATAAGCATCATTTCATTTAGGGGTGGGGACCTTTTGGCTTCTCTCCTCAGGCCACAAGAGGGCGTATTGAGCAAACTATTACTAATGCAATGAAAAAAAACATGACTGTCTTTGAAAAAAGTAAATCATTTTTAGGAAAAAAAGGCTATTCTAAACAAAACAGCATCATGTATGCATTGTGTAATTGGCTTTTGTCCTTTTATATTAAACGGAGTACATTTTTCATTTAAAAACATGAGATGCATGTTGGAGTTTAAATTGCATTCATTTAACATGTCTCGCTCTGTTGTGAGAGACGCCAGGGCAACAGTGACTGATGTCCCTCTAGATCAGGGTTTCTCAAATCTTTCCAGTGCACTGCAGAGTTTAGCTCCAGTACTGAGAAACCTTGTTCTAGGTCACGGGTGTCAAACTCAGTTCCTGGAGGGCCACAGCCCTGCACAGTAATTAAACACACCCCATCCATCTAATCAGTCATTACGGCTTATTTGAACACTGCATGTATGTCGGAGCAGAAACTTGTGAATGGCTAGGTTTCAGTTTTGACATGTTCTCTTTTTCCTGTACATATTGAATAAGTAACACAGCAATGGCTTCAACTGGATGAGCCAACAAAAGAATACAAATGCAACCTACATCATCTGCTCATCTTGTGCACCACTGTTAAGGCTGTCTGTCACAGCCAACATACTGGGTTTTTGCATTGGAATATGGATTTAGATGTCAAATGTACGGAAGATTCTGGACTGTGATGTGTGTTCTGTCCGTCGTACCCGGCGCGGGAGTCCTCGGGGCCGGACGTCGACTCCTCTCCCTGGTCCTGGTCCACCTCCTCATCATCCTCGTCATCAGTGGTGCCCGAGTCCTCGCTGGAGGATGAGTAGTCTGTGGCTTTGTGCTGGGGCCGGACATCCTCCACCGCTCGCAGCTCCTTGGCCAACGCCGTCAGATCCTGCAGTCACACACAGCTGAGATTACTTCGACATGAATGTGTACATGAGAATTTAAAAGTGTGTAGTGTTTCCTGTAAGGGGTAGGTTTAGGTGTAGGGTCAGTGTGTGTGTGTTCACCTGCGGGTCACTGCTGCTGCCGTTCGAGTAGGGCTCAGATGACCGCGGAGGCACGGCTGGAGGCTGCTTCTGCAGGACCGCGGCCTGAGGAGAGCCCTGAGCACTCCTGCGGTGACGCTCATCCACCTGCACACACACACACACACACTTAACGCTTCACACCTACGCAGCTCTAAACACCTCCTCCAGAGCCAGAAACGCTGCGTCCAGCTGTTTTAACAGCAGCTACAGGGTGTTCTGAGAAGTGCTTTCTAATACAGAGGGGCGGTCTTTTGTCCATTTCTTTTTGCATTTTCTAAGTCGCAAAGGAGCATGTCCTCGCTGTCATCTGTCGCATTACTCTAGCTGTACAGGACTCTTGATCAGTAATAACAGGGGCACTGAACAAACGGCTCAGCGGAGGTCAGTGTGTGAGCAAGATGAAGCACAGACATCTCTCACCAGGAGCATGGCCTGCTCGTGAAGAAGCTGCTGCTGCAGGATCTCCAGGTGCCTCTGTTCCTCCTCCAGCTGCCGGCGGATGTACTCCTGCCACACACACACACACACACACACACCGGTGAGTTCAACACACTCCAGCGCTCAGACTCTGTAGAGTGGAACGCCTCTGTACACCCAGTACATCCATTAGCTATACCAAGACATTAAACGTCAGCGATAGTCGTGCGCGATAATCATCTCGGTGTCTTAACAACTGACCGTTTTAGTGTAGAGTTTAGTGTTCTAGACGTCTCTCTCAGAGAGCTCCCTCTGGTACAGACGTACAGACAAACTCAGTCTCTCACCTGCTCACGGTCAGCCCTCCTCTTCTCCTCCTCTGCTCTTCGGCGCTCCTCCTCCTCCTTGCGCCTCCTCTCCATCTCCTCCAGGCGTCTCTTCTCCTCCTGCTCTCTCCTCCTCTGCTCTCGCTCCTGCTGCCTCCTCATCTCTCGCTCGCGTCTCTGTTGCTGAAGCACACCAGACCAGACACAAGCGTTACACTGCTATCCAGTGCGTTAATCTTCTGGCCAATCAGAGCACACCTTGCTTTCTTAGAACAATGAGCTTTGTACAAATTGACCCGTTTCAGGGGGCGGGGCTTAGAGGAGAAACACAAATGTACAGTATGTGGAAAATAATGTTTTTTGAAATTTAAACCCCATGAACACATTACATTACACCAAATGCATACAAAATAATAATGTTCTTTTTAGCATCATCATATTACCCCTTTAAATCTTTTTAAAGTGCCCCTATTATGCCATTTTAAAGGTGGCTAATATTGTTTTATGAGTCTCTTAAAACACTTTAGTTTTCTCCAAAAGTAGATTTAATTTTAACTCATTTCTAAAGGATTCGTAACGACTCGTGTGAAGCAGTTCGAAGAATCAGTCTGTCTAAACCCCGCCCCTCTGTGAGCCCTCACTGCTGTGATTGGTCAGATGGTGCAGTGCTTTATGATTGGCCGACCGCTACTGTCGGAAATGAAACATCCATTACTAGAACTGAATGACAGCAGGATACAGCGTCTTCTTCACATGATGTAATCCACGTGGAAATTGTACTGTTTGTGGGTGGGGCTAGTTGTTCGCGATGTAGAATGTGGGTGGACATTAGGGATGGGAATCTTGTTGAGAACCGGTTCCCAGTGTTTCGATTCCCTTAACGATTCCAGTGGGCATGAATGACGTCATCACGCGCATTGCGTAACTTACGCACATTGCGTAGTTTACGTTCAGTCAACAGTAAGCATGGCACCTAAGCGGAACAAACGCTCAAAAGTCTGGTTGTATTTCACCAAAAAAGACGAAA
>JAUMHR010000056.1:145210-159503 GCA_032361145.1 Enteromius fasciolatus
CACCCCCGATTAATCGAGTACTCGTTTATCAAACCTATGGATTACTCGAAATGAAATATGATCAAAAATGCCCATCCATACATGGTACTACTGTAAGGGGTGTGTATGAGGACACAACACTTTTATAGTTTCATAAAAGTCCTGATGTGTGTGGATCTGATATGAGCGTTACCCAGCGAGCTGAGAGAGCTCATACTGAGAGCAGGGTCAGAGGTCACCGGTTTACTCCACCTATGCTGGAGATTCAGAGTCTGCTGCATCTTCAAACCTGGCTCCCAGAGAAGCACTGCGACAAGTTTGATACCGATGCCAAATCACGTGTCTTATAAGTGAGTGTGACGCACCATGTGAAGATCAGAAAATAACTCCTGTCTGCTTCTGTTCCACACAACAGGACTCCAGAGGAATATAGCGCATGAGTCATGTAGACTAGTTACGGCTTCGGTCCTCATTTATTTTGAATAAAAAAATAAAAAAGTAAGCAGGATAAACTTTTTCAAAAGCCACCTGACAGAAAACACTTGAGATCAATAGGCTGTACATGTATAGAAAGCACATAAATATGTATCCTAACAAAAAGAGTACCCTGGATATACTTGACAAATAATCAAAGAGATCAGGGGGGTATTCCAGAAAGCTTGGTTAACTTACCATCTGGTAAAACAACCTCTGGGTTGATTGACCCCAAACCCGCGTACCGTGAGTATGTCGGTTAGAGTTAGAGTTAGTTTAATCAACCTCCTACTGGTTACCCAGAGTTAATGCGCGTACATAAAGACATTATTAATGGATCACCGATTTCAGGAGTCTAAATGGAAAATGACAGTGAAAAAAAAAAAGAGCGGTATACTTCACAGAGACGGAGCTGGAAGTTTTAATGCACGAGTATGAAGAAATTAAGCCAATAATGAATAAAAAGCAATAAAAAAATAACGTTTTGTGTGTTTATGTTCAAGTTAGTTTGGGTGGGTTTGGTTCATTTGCAGCCCCGTTATAAAAAGTGTAACTGTTACCGTCTTGGAGAGAGATGTGTAGGGGAGTGTCTTGATATTGCCGTGCCAGTAGGAGTAAGTTAAGATGTAATGAGAGGTGTCACGCCGGGTTCACGCGTCAGCAGCGTGTGAGCGGCGCGCGGCGTTTGTGCTTTCACACTGGCAGCTGAACCACGGCTTGTACTGCAGTAGACTATACAAGCAGGTTATTTCTGTCGTATTTTCCAGCGCTCTTCTCCCAACGTCGTGTGCTTTAATTCATGTTATTGCCAGCATACTTTGTTGTGCGACTGCCTTATTATAGTTTACACAATAAACTTGAGCAAAGTTCTCAATATTTGTATATGAAAAAGTAGCAGAGCCTGTCAGCAAATACGATGTCTGACCCTTCTCACATGTATAAGAAATATTATTCGATATAATATTAAATATTATTATTTGCCATGTAAAGGAAGGCTTGCGTGCAGATGCTAGATTGAATAGGTTACACTGAGAATCCAAGACATAATTAGGAAATATTTCCAACAAAAAAAGTGTAACTAACTTAAAGCTAACAAATGCCTCTAGTTTTATTCACCTAATAGACCTTTGAAGTTTGGGAAAAAACTCGTGTAGATTGGGTTTTTGTGTATTTTATTTTTGCATATGGTAAGCGTGAAACACGAAAAACATCAAATTACACGATTTTATGGTAAAATCTGTTACTTTTCAAGTTAATCGGGTCAGTTTAGATCAAGGACAACTTTAATTCAGCGTCAGCAAAAATAGACTCGTGCTGAAACTATCGCGGCACTGACGCTTCTGCTCTGCTCGACGCTGACGCGCCGCTCCTGCGTGCTGTCTGAGAGCACTCATCCGTTAACATGGGCGCCGGAAAGAATACGCGCTGCTGACGCGTGCAGTGTGAACCGGCGTCAGACCTGTGAGTCAGTCTTCTGATTGTTTGATTTACTCCGTGTTCATGCGTACTGACATATGTGAGCTTGAACATTCTCTTAGTTAAATGAAGATACATTACGGGACAAGTACTCAATTGGCAAAAATAAAAGAAAAATGTGTGTAAATATGCAAGGTATCGGTATTCTTATGGCCACACGATTAACGTTACAATACTATAACTAGTAATCTTTAAAAAACGAAACATAAGGGCATACACTATACTTCATGGCGTCAAACATCAATCAATTATTGCTACATAATTTGGGGAGGGGGGGGGTCAAGAGGGGTCTCACCAGGGAGTAATTCCATGTAGAACTGCCACTACACGCCCACATTGTATAAAAAATGCCCTGATGCAAAACATTTACGCATTCTTCTCTCTGTGCTAAGCGCAATATGTGGTCTCAAGAGATGTGTTAAATTAGGAAATTAAAATACATCAATACGCGGTCTTATAACTCTCTCCCGGTGAAAAACTTAATTTGTGCCTCCACGTCCACAGGATCGTCATCAAAAGGCAGGCCATGCTCAGTAAGCTTCTGAAACAAACTAACCCTGGAACATAACCTGCTACCGAGCAGCTGATCTTCAGAGAGGAAGTTCCTACGGTGACATACATACCCAGATATCCGGTGTCCTTCTCTCCATCCGGGTCATTTACAAGTGCACTATACTAATATTATATTAGGACTTTATTCTTGTAGTTTTAGATTTTTTATTTTATTTTTTGGTGGCACTAAAGCTCCGTCGTAAGTGCAGCAGTAAATATAAAGAAAGAGTTTAATTTGTGCTATCTTGACTATAATGTCCTGTGCCTTCGCGCTGTCACGGGGTATTTTTCTCTCTTCAAACTCTCAGGTTTGTTTTCCTCCTCTTGCAATCCCAGGTTTATATATCTCATTGTTTGCTATGGCAATGCTGTTATGTCATCAGTACTCTTGTCAGTAAATCTGGTTGTAATCAGTGGTAAACTCCATCAGGTGCGTGGTCTTGCATCGAGCCGTCGTTCACTGACGAGCTGCACACAATCACGCTGATAATGACCCTGAATTTGTGCAGCTTATTTCCGATCATGTGATCGGATCAGGACATCCCTATTTGTAATATTAATTAAAACCCACAAACAGACACGACGATGAGCAGTAGAACCGATTTAAATAATATTAAGAATATTTAATAGAGATAAGGAGGTTTCTAATAATTTCCCCTGCACAGGAAATGCTGTTCTAGTGTGCTACAGTACAAAACTTTTGTATTTTATAGCTAATAATCTTTTTGTTCATTTTCTCGCTGACACGTCCTCAACTCTCCAGAAGTGAACTGCTCATGTCACGCGTGTACAACTCCTAAACCATCCACGACGCTTTGCTCTGGTTCTAGAACTTCTACTCACATGGTTCTACACTGAATGGAGAACCCATGAGTCATGAATCAGTATTATCTAGCCTGTTCAGAATCCCCTAGGTGTTGTTCATACCTGTGAGATCAGAGAAGGTGAGCGCATATATGACCCTCTCTCCCTGCATACTCAAGAGCAGACAGCCTCCGTCAGGACTCCAGCAGGCCGACTGACACACACACACACACACACACAGGAACAACACACTGAGAACCATTTCCTTCAGCTACATCAAAATAATAATAAAAATAAACACTTGCAGATGTAATCTTTCATGCAACAACTCAACGTTCAAACATGACTAGCTCAGTTTTCTCATTCCCAGCCCTAACAGAGAGCAGGCGACACGCATCATCATCTGAAAACACTCATTTCTGACTCATAACAAAAAACACTTTATAATACACATAACGAATCATCAGTGAAGCATTAGTAAACACACAATCCTTTCGAAACCATTGTTCCAATTTCTTTATTAATGATCAATTTATCATTTCTGAGTTATTACAATATTTTACAAACCAGTTATTTGAGCTGTCAATGTTTCATAAGAACACATAGAAAGTCTAAGTAAATGATTAATAAATGATTAAAATGTACATTAATACGTCTTACACACATGATAGTTGCTCAGTGTGTTAACATGCTTTATTAGAAAGCGTTTAGCAGTTGCCAGACGTCTGTTTTTGTGAGCTCATCTAAAGTGAGGACTATTTCTATCTTGTAAAGCAGATGTAAAGACTCATTCATCTTCTGAACAGTTAAACAAACAAACACAGAGGGATACAGAACAGACAAAACATTTTAAGATGCAGAAATGAAAAAGTGTAACTCTACACTTGATAAATAAAACCTCTGCAATTTCATAGAGAAAACTAAATTACAGTGTACAGTTGTTTGCATCTTGAAATGTTGTTCTTTGCTCCGTCTCCCTCGGTGTTGTGTCTGTTTGTTTATTTGTCCTGTCAGGAAGATAACCGAGTCTTTAAATCTCCTTTGTCATAGATATGATCATAAATCGAGAACAAGGCATTTATAGCTATATAGCTGAATATTAATGTTGGAACAATGCTTTATAAGGGATAAACTATTTACTAACGCTTAACTAATGATTCATAGCGTGTAGTTATTGATGTCTTATGTCTAAGAACTGGTGTGTGACCAGGTTTACAGCAGGGCTGTCCGAGCTCGGTCCTGAGGGCCAGTGTCCTGCAGAGTTTAGCTCCAGCCCGACTCAAACACGCCTGCAGAAGCTGATCAAGCTCAGGCACGTTAGAAGCTTCCAGGCGGGTCTGTTGAGGCAAGTGGGAGCTAAGCTCTGCAGGACACCGGCCCTCCAGGACCGAGATTGGACGGCCCTGGCCTACAGAAAACTTGCTTAAAAAATATATAAAAATGAGATTTTATAAGAATGTGAAATACCCTGACATCAACTATTTGTCTCTTAAACACCCATTTTTTGGGGAAAAACTACGGTGGCCGAGAGAGCTCAACACGCTGCAAACTGAAAAAAGCACATGCAGACCGCAAATCCTCAACGCAACCAAACACAGAGAGGCGCTAGCACGGACCACAGCGGAAATGTTTCAGGGGAACCTCAAAAAGTGAGGAACCCATCTGGGAGCTGATTATTTGTTCCGTGGCTTTCGGTCAGAGCAGAGATGTTGTCGCTGAACTAAGATGTGAGGGTTTGTTGTGTATATTTTAACAACCTGATCATACGGTCTTCTGGATATTATTAACTAATCTGACGAATTACACACTTAACTGTGAAACATTTTACTGCATGTTAGCTAGAGTTCCTCTCAGATGGGTTCCTCAGTTTTTGAGTTCCCCTGAAACATTAGTCGCGGTCCGTGCTGTTTGCAGCGCCTGTGTTGTCAAACTGATGAAGATGTTTTCTTAAGGTGTTGTCTTAGACATGCCCGCAGAGCAGCGGAGAGAAGTGGAAAAGGGATAAACTCTACACTTTGTTTGAAGTGATGCAGGATGCCCCAGAGAGCTGTAAGATCTGCTAACACTAGAAGACCTGTCTGATGTTCGAATTCTCTTGTTCATTGACATGATGCAGACAGTACTGCAGCATCTGAACATTATGTGAAAACATTGCTGGTCTTAGATGTCCACCCGTGTTCTTTCTGCCAAGCTGTCTTCCAGCGGTTTGAACCCGTTACCTTTCCTCTACGTCCTACAAACGGCCCGGTTTGATAGTATTCCTGCACGCTTACTTAAAGATGTTTCTGACACTGTTGGGCCAAGCGTCGCATCTCTGAGCTCAGGCTGTGTACCAGCGGTGTCGAAGCGGGTCGCTGTGCAGCCACTTCTTAAAAAGAATCATTTGGATTCCAAACATCTTGGACTGAGCCGTTTTTAAATCAACTTCAATCATTTCTAGACAAACATAGTATTTTTGAAAAGCCCATCACAGCACAGGAACTGCTCTTGTAATGATCTCTAATGACCTTTGATAAGGTCGGCCACTCTATTCTCTTATCTAGACTTGAACAGTGTTGGTTTTAGCAATATTTAACAGGCAGAGGTTTTTCTTCATCTGCTGCCTCTCGTTCCTCAAGGGTACATGCATGTTCTGTTCTTTGTAAATGCTGCCTTATATTTTTTAGAAAACACAATCTCCTTCCATCGTTATGCAGATGATGTACAAATGATAGCCTGTCAAAACAAATGACAAAGCCTCATTTTTGTCATTACATAACTGCGTGAGAGATTTAAACATACGGCTGGATCAGAACTTCAGTCTTAATGAAAATATGATTTGGTCATCCTGGGGATCTGAGTGCTTGTGTAGAGGATTGTATATCCGTCCATTTACCAGGAAACTCATGTGATCTTTGATGGTGCTTTCATTTTAAGAACAGATTAGCTCTGTTATAAAAGCCAGGCTCTTTTCATCTGAGCCTTGGCTAAAGTCAAGTCCTACCTTCAGATCAGGTCTAGACTACTGTAACTCAGCGATCGCAGTTAGTCCAGACCGCAGCAGCTCGGCTCTTAACTGGGACTAAAATAAAAAGTGTGAGCACATTACCCTGGCCTTATCCTCACTACACTGGCTTCCTGTCCGCGTCACGATAAGATTTCATTGTTTATGAAATCTTTGTCATTGTTTAAGACACACCTATATTCCCTGGCTTTTATTTTCTGTTGAATTGAGACATCGTGACCGTTTTAACACATTGTTTGTGTCAGCTTTCCCGGACTTTGTGAAGCACTTGGGTCAAGCATGGTTGATTTTTAAACGTGCTATATAAATCATTTTGAACTGAACTCACAGCTTATAAAAACATATTTCTGGGTTTTTTAACTTGTTTACTGTACACCTCGTCACATAGCAGCTTTTAGACATCGTTCTGTTTTCTGTTACAAGTCAGAAAAGTGACAGCCCCAACACAGAGTCAATGGAGAGTGTTGGATTGGTTCTGATTGGTCGTCAGTGTTTTTCTCGTTCATCAATTACAGTGATATCAACTAAATCATTCCCCGGTTCATCATCGTTACAGCTGTAGAGTGAACTACAATGCTATCATACAATCAGACTGATTATTAACACTTTACAGTTATTGTCAGTGTGTGAGCAGCCCTTAACAGGAGTTTTCTTACCTGACAACTTCCTTTCAGACACGGCCATCTCTCACACGTCCACATACGCGTCTCCCAAACCCTACAACACACACGTGTCTAATGAATAGAATAGTTTTTGTACATTACACTTTAACCTATATACACACTAATTTTTCCTATTCCTGGTACTCAGCTTCAAAAAACCGTGGAGCATCTCAAGCCTTCCCACTCCGCTACCGATGTTATCCCTCCAATTTTATTAAACCAGTCACTGAAGTTTTGGGCTCCCATGTTTTGATCTTGTTAAATCATTGTTTGGAAACTGGCATTATTCCTGATTTGCTAAAATGTACAACAGTTCATCTTTTAAACAGTGTTAGCTAGTTCTAGACAGTACCTAAACAGAGCGGATGGAGTAGCCGCCAGCAGTTGACTGCCGTCTGGAGACCATGAGAGATACGTGACGCCTCCGCCGCCCACCCGCTGCAGCGGCACAGCGCTCTCGGCTGCCACGTCCCACACCTACAGCACACACACGACACAGTCCAAACCATAAAGCAGTCCATTCTTAAACCACATACACCTTCATAGCTAACGCTGCATATAGTGAGTGAGCTCGAGCAGTCTGAGATTACTCCCACAACAGGAACACTAAACCAAGTTTAATCCTGCAAATAAACAGAAGAATATGAAAAAGAAACAAATGACTTAAGGCCTACTCCAACAAAAGGGTCCGCTTGTTAATTTAAGCGTGTTCCCCATTTATTTCAAAGAATTAACAGAGTTCATTTTTTCTCTTTTAAAACACGTTGACATGTTGTAGTTGACATATATACAGCCCCCAAACACACTAGCTACAGTAAGACCTGGAAACAGTCTAAACATGGTTTGCACAATGCCAGTGTTTTCCGTTTCTGCATCACACACACATACAGAGGTGATGATTTAATCAATACCGGATCACCAACTTCACATAGATCTGTTTATACGTTAAGCTAATGTGTGTGTTTGAATGGAGCAGGAAGACTCACCATCATGGAGGTGTCGACGGGAGACGCAGACACTAGCAGGGAGCCGGTGGGGGACCAAGCGATGGACGTGATGGGAGAGTGACCAGGATGAGACAGGACCTGAGCGCAGCCGGACGACGGCCTGAGAGAGACAGACTCCATCAGAGCACCGTTCTTACTGATGCTGCGTCTGAAGCAGAGCTGACAGAAGAACCAACTCCTGAGGCCACATCCAGCAAAATATTACCAACGCACGTTTATCCAAAACAATAAAACAACACAACTACCTATGAACTACACGCTTTATAACCATCATTTTAATTGTGTTGCTTAAACATTGATGATTTCATCAAGAAGAAACGACGATGGGATTCAGTCCCACTTCATATCAGGTGGCCTTAATTAATATTGGATACGATGCACTTACATGTTTTTACATTGTACTTATCCTTTTAAATGAGTATCAGTAACTAGATCCGTTTACACGGTTGACCCACCCCTTCCACCTGAACCCTACCCGTCCCTAACCTCACCCGTATCCACCTCAAGAGCAGCTAAAGTGGTTACAATATCAACACAATAATCACATTGTCCTTTTTATGTAAGTATTTATGGCCACCTAATGTAAAGTGACTGATGCTCTGCAGTGTTTATTACTGGAACCAGCAATTACCACAAACCATAAACACAGGCAGCATGATGAGCGAACACGCTAGCCCCGCAACATCTGCTCCACAGAACTACGAGAGACATCTGAACGAACGGCATGTCTCCATTAATATTCAGTGACATTAAAGCAGCTTCATTTCATTCTAAGAGCCATGTGAGCCTCAGACCTCTTAAATAAAGGCTCGTCATCAGTGTGAAATATTACATTGGGTAAAAGATTATTACAAAATGATTAAACTGTAACCATGTCATCTATAATCACACTTCCGCCACCAGAGCCCAGAAACAGAACGAACTGTGGCTTTAAAAACAAATAATGCAGAGGCTCTTCTGCAGCAAAAACGACCCCAGAGCCCCACCTAGCGTCCACACAGCGGCTTCTAGACGTGTACTAGCTCAGAGAGAGAACTGGCCGGGTTGGGATTTATACACCAGTAAAAGAGGTCCTTCAATACACTGCAGGAGTGCTACAGTCACGTTCACGACTAGCTTTCAGAGATCTCGCAGCAACATACTGCAAACAGCAGTTTAGTCAGGTCCAGTAGTCTAGACGTGAAGTAATAAAAGCATGGACAGATGATGTAGGATATTAAACATGTTTCAATTTAGATAGTAAACAGAGCCAATTACAGAAGACATGTGTTTGTCCGGTTTTAAAAACTCATCAAAACAGACTCCACACACAAGAAGATCTGAAGGTCGAGGAGCAGCCCATAACGCTCAGCGGGACTGAAAACCATCTCAGTTTTACCTTCATTTAACGTCAAAAAGGTTCGAGCTAGCCAGATTCTGAGCTCATCTAAGGATCATTTCTCTAACAATGAGAAGACACCCCATGCTTTCTTAGAATGGCCCCCAGAGGAAGCATGTACAGCGAAAAAAGGGAGGTGCCTTGAGAGAAAGAAGTCACCTGACAAAACATGCCTGTCAGATAAATGACTGAAAGTACCAGGTCAGATATATAGAGCGGTCCACAGTATCAACACTGTCCAGGACCAGAACCCAACACTTCAAACCATCACAGGAAAGAGGGCGCATCTGAAGTGTCTCTGAAGGAAATGATGGATTATTTCATCTGATTTAATAGATCGAACATAGAACATATACATATACAAGGCAAAAAATATGGGAATTTACAGATTTCTTCTTAAAGTATGGACACTGGTTATACACTCATCACGAGAATACAGCAAAAACTCAATAGTAATGCTATTGCGTTTCCTTTCTCATGCTCTTGATGCACTGATTAATAACGCTAAATATAAGTAGTCACGTAAGCAGAAATAAGTATTTGCAGCACTGTTGTTTTCTAATACTGATCTATTTCGCCTCGTTTCTCTTGTTAAGAAAAGCGCGTCACCTGCTGCTCTCACTGGTGCTTTCTGTCTTTAGAAGCACACAGCTTAGCGGATCCTTACAGTAAACGTGTGGTGTGAAGCGCAGGCTTTATTTAGAAACGGTCGGACGGTGACGTCTCACGGTCTGGTATGTCCTAAACTTACACAGACTGACCTGCAGGATGAACAGCAGATCTGAGTGTAGTGGTGGAGCGGTACCTGGTGGAGAGAGAGGTGGGGTCCACGTGCCATACCAGCAGACAGGACTGACAGGCCACGGCCAGAGCCGAGCCACACAGAGGCTTCCACTGAAGAGCGCTCACGGACCTCTGACAGCGGTGCTTCAGCGTGGGTGTGGGAGAACTGCAGCACAACACACACAATAACCACTTACCAATCAATATATTCAAAACCATCGTCTCGTATTTAGATTTAGTTTCAGCCTCATGCTAGAAATGTTTCTAATTAGCAGACAAAGCAAAAAACAATGGATGTGTGATAACTTCAGTAAATAAATCAGCTTTACTACTGTACTCAACTTGGATGCGGAAAACAGGTTGGCCCTTCAGGTTCAGGCACCTTTCAACATCACGTCATATTCATTTGTCAAATGAACTCTAAAACATGTAGGTACATCCCAAAAACAAAGAGTTTTTCTGCTGAATGAATACACTTCTGCTGCACGAGGATCACTGTGTGTAAGATTAGGGTGTCCGCTGGAATACCTGTTAGATTTGTAAATCTTGATGGAGTCGTCCAGAAGGGCCACAGCAAACTTATCCGTGTGAGGATGCCAGGCGAAGCTCCTCAGAGCGCTGTCAGACCTGAAAACACCACAGAAACTCATGTGCTCCGTGTAGGGTGAGGGTTAGCCTCAGAACCACAGACTGACGACGGACGTACCAATCCAGCATCTGTGAGAACTCGGCCACCATCTCGTCACTGCTCAGCTGGCAC
Organism: Enteromius fasciolatus; assembly: GCA_032361145.1. Classification (NCBI taxonomy): domain Eukaryota; kingdom Metazoa; phylum Chordata; class Actinopteri; order Cypriniformes; family Cyprinidae; genus Enteromius; species Enteromius fasciolatus. Next base: position 156,090 of record JAUMHR010000056.1, read on the forward strand.
ACAGAAACACAGCAGGTCCGTTATCAGAGCAGCGAGACGCTCACAGGACTGGATCTGAGCTCATACTCACAGTCAGGTGAGGAAACAGAGAGCCGTGGAAGGAAGAAGCCCATCTGAGCAGAGCCAGGACACAGGCGGAGCCCACGGCCAGGAACCTGGGCACTAAACACAGACAGAGAGAGCGGCTGAAGACGTGTGTGTGTGTGTGTGTGGACACGCTGCCCTCTCTCTCTCACAGAGCCTTACCTTCCTCTGCGCTGTTAGTGATCTCATCCAGCAGACCGTACAGACCCGCGTCATGCCTGAAACACAGATCAACATCACGCTACAAACACTTCCGACTCCACCGCTCAGAAAAGCTCATTAAAACATTCACCGACAGTCCTCTCATTAAGCTGTCAAACACCGATGTGAACAGGAAGACTACCACCATTCAAAGTCATGATCGTCAGTAATTGTGTCTCCACTGCTTTGTAATGTGTTTTATTGTTCTGGTGTCGTAGCGCCGGGACGCAGCATCACATTATGGTAAGGGGCGGAGCATTCCATCAGACGCTTGAGGTGTTCGACCAATCACAGTGCACTGGATAGCTGGCCAATCAGAGCACACCTCGCTTTTTAGAACGATGAGCTTTGTACAAATCAACCCGTTTCAGGAGGCGGGGCTTAGAGGAGAGACAAGAATATACAGTATGTGGAGAATGATGCGTTTTTTGAAACTTAAACCACATAAACACATTACACCAAATAATGTTCATTTTAGCAACATCACATGACCCCTCTATTATACAGGCTTGCATCCGTTTTCTCTCAGCTGTTAACTTTGAGTCTATACATAAACCCCGAGTGTTTTAGAGCTAAAGCTAGCTTAGTTCAGAAATCAGACAGATGTGTTGTAGTGCACGAGCTTCAGAACAAGAACAAAACAGAAGAAACATTTAACCAGTAAGGCTTTAAAACACATCATTCTGCTTTTAACAGCTGTGGCTGACAAACATGTCATCTTGCTCAGCGTGTCTTCCCCGTGCAGCGGATCTCACCAGGCTCCGGCGCTCCTCATCCACAGCGTGTCTCTCTGGTCCAGGAAGGCTGATTTACTGCTGCTCTCGGGACGGCTGTGACCCTTCAGAGTGTCTCTGGTGAACTGAGGACTGGGCAGATCACACAGCTGCAACGAGAACACAAAGCTCAGCCGAGAGACTTAAACTAAACCATGGATAAAGGGTTCGGGCGGAGAGAGCTCGCTGGAGGATGTTCTGGTGTTAAAGACTCATGTGTCTTCCTGCACTGAGCTCTTCTACAGCCGGTGTAAACTATCTATTGGCTCCAACATTGGGGCTAGTTGCATGGAGTTTAGTCACTGTATAGATCCCTCTCAGTTTGTCATGTGTTATTAACACAGGAACAATCTACTGGAGGAGCTGCACAAACTCCCAGATCAGCTGATAACGTTCTTGGTGTGCTTCAATTCTCCTCCTTCAATCCTACAGCGCCCAACAAACACGGATATTAAATAATGAATCTGTAGTTTGTAAATAATAGTGCTTTATATGTGATAGTTTTTAAGAGATAACTTTACTTAAAGACATGACTTTGACGCTGTAATTAAAAGAACATTTCTCTGTTCCAGTCTTCATGTAGTCCAAAGTGCTTCTCCTGTCAAATTCCTTGCTAAATACTATAATTTTAGTTTAGTTTATTTCCAGAACAGAATCAAGGATAAGATACAAAGAGAACAAATAAGTATTAGTAAAAATCTTATTGTTTTTTTAATGTGTTAAAATATATATTAAAAAAAAGTGAACACAAAGTAAAATCTACTCTACAGTCAAGCATCTGTAACACACTGGAGTTAAATTACTGCGTGTGTGTGGGAAAGCTTTCTGAGAACACTGTTATCTTTCCACAGAAGCAGGTTTGTGAGTCTCAGAGGTGTCTGACGGACTCTTCTCGAGGTTCTGTCTGTATAACCTGAGCTGATGGGGTCTATGTAGGGGTTATAGGAAGTGTTCTCCAGACCTGTGAGTGCTCTCCGGGATGAAGCGCGGACAGGAGCTCGTTGTTGCGCTCGAACAGCGTCTGTGCAGCCGTTACCGGAGCCGGGAACACTCCGAGAGAACACATCCTACAGAGAGAGAGAGAGAGTTCACAAACACGCGTGAAAACACGCCAGGTAAAGATCGCTGCTGTGTTTCTCACATTCCGCTCAGATCCTCGCGCGCCTTCAGCCTACGGAAGCCCGACGAGACAAACACCGTGAGAACGCGAACGCGTTTCCACAACAAAAGTCTCCTCCTTCTTCTTGCTCTGATGAGATGCGCGTCAGACTCGCCGCATCAGAGGCGCACTGCTGCCCTCCTCAGTCCACCTGAAGAACTGCACCTAGTGCTTTCTACGTAAAGACCGGCTCATAGTCAATAGAACTGAGAATCTGTTAGAAATCTGTTGCTGTGCACTCCATCAGTAGCCTGCATGCTTCACAATACATCCTCTGTCCATCCTGTTTGAGATGTGTTAATGCTGGCTGTAGTGAAAATGAATCTTCTATCTGCCATAATATGTTATTTTCTAATTGCACGTATCTCTTTCAGTTAGCTTTCATTCCTGTGGATTCCAGGATTCATATCAGGATCTCTTCGATGGAATGGAGCACAATACAATACCAGCAGCTTTTTTTATTTAAAAAAAGTTAAAGGAAATAATTTTTTTTAAAAAAGACCGAAGTCTTACATCTGAAAAAATTCAAATCTTAAAAATAAAATAATGATATGTTAAGAACATCACATCAGTGTCCCAACGGTTTGAATATTGCAGTGTCGTGGATCTTACATTAGTCCGTTAGTAACAAACAAACCTGAAGTGATTGCTCTCTCCACAGATTTTCTGTGTGGCAGCCAAACAGAGCTTTCTGGAGAGAACAGGCTTTCACGTCTGTAAAGTCACAATCCGGTCACTTAAAATCACCTGTTAAAATTTGGGGATCAGTATTAAATTGGAATAAAGATTTAAACCACAAATAGAAATTGACTTTTACTTTTTAGGGGGGAGTGGGGACAGTTGCAACATTGCTGATTTCTCCAATCAGGAATGAGCTAGAGCCATGACACTCCCCCTGCACATGCTCAGTAGGCCCCTCCTTCTTTCTGGAAGTTAACAGCCATCTGGGAGAACTGGAATTTGAAGTAAAAAAGTATTTTTTTTTATGACCAGATTTTTTTTCATTCTGTCTAATCTGTTCAAATATTGATCTTTATAGTCATATAGTTTGAATAAATCGCAATAACGTAAATCGGCCATCCTGACAGACAACCCTGGAAAAGAGGCTTTGGAGAGGGAGTGTCAGGCCAGGACTGCACTGGGATCAGTGCAGTCAACTCTCATGGACTAACGAGCTAATGACCGCCAGCTGGATCT